>JAODAL010014735.1:0-86378 GCA_025379985.1 Phyllomedusa bahiana | reverse complement strand
CCCCCTAAAACCCACGTCAGAACTGGAGTGGGTCCCTAAAAAAATGTATATTGCAAATTTTCTTGAAAATGTGAGAAATTACTACTAAATTTCTAAGCCCCCTAATGTCGTAAAAAAAAAAAAAGACATTTAAAAAATGATGCCAACCTATAGTGGACATATGGTAGATGCTAGTTATAAACTATTTTGTGGGGAATAATTATCTGTCTTGCACGCAGAAATTTTGCAACTTTCAAAATCGCAAATTTTTCCAAATTTTCATGAAATTTTGATATTTTTCACAAACAAACAAGGATTGTATGGATAAAAATTTCTTACTAACTTAAAGCACAATGTGTCACGAGAAAACAATCTCTGAATCACATGGATAGGTAAAAGTGTCAAAAAGTTATTCTCACATAAAGTGACATATGCCAGATTTCAAAAATAGGGCTGTGTCAGGAAGGTCAAAACAGGCTGGGTCCTTAAGGGGTTAAAACAATATCAACATAGAAAAATATTGGTACCCACACCACTAAGTACGCTGCTCTGTGGAAGGATTAAGCCAGAGGCAACTATAGATGAGCGAACAGTAAAATTTTCAAGTTCCAGTAGAACTTCGAACAGTAGTAGTGTTTGGTTCGAGGTTCGATTCAAACTCGAACCCCATTAAAGTCAATGGGAGAAGATGTTCAGGTTAATTTTTATACCTATACAGGTGAGGAGAAGCTGTAATTACCATCCATTACAGTAAACTGTATACATGGAACAACTTAGTGAAAAAAAAAAATTGGCTCTAAGAGTGACAGAAAAAAAATTAGAGGCTAAAATACTTCATTCTTTCCAATGGAAAAATCACTGCTAACTTAAACTAACCCAATTCTAAAATCTACCTTTTATTGATAATTATTAATAAAACCACAAAACTATACACCAACACAAAAAAGCCAGTGACATAAAGGGGAAAGTATAACAAAATGTATGGCAAGATATAATATGTCAGCCTAACCTCTCCACTATTATTAACCTACAGATGCAGGTGGGGTAATCGCCCTGAAAAAGAGCGGCCTCACTTGTTGGTGGCTGACCCTAATTATCCACTGCACTAAATATTAAGTTAAGGCAGAGAGCATTCAATACCCCTTTACCTCATGAAATCACACATAATATCATAATTGATAATAAATTACACACAAGGCAGAAATAACAAAGCTATAAATCTCACTGCCCTTCAGTGTACTCATCCACATCCCAACGTGTTTCCCCCTCAGTTGATTCACGAGGGTTCATCAGGGGATTATCTGGAGGATATCCATAGGTGCTGGATCCTAGTTGTTACACCGGCCTCTCTGGAGCAAGATGTGTCAATGGCTAACTGAAAAGATGAGCACAGCTTGCAAGCAGGGGCGAAGCTATAGAAGGTGCAGCGGTAGCAGCACATAGGAATTTTTTTAAATAACGCATTTCTGCTACTTAGGATATGTTGAAAATGATGAGGTTCTTAGTTCACATTTTTGATCAAAACTGCTTAAACCCACCTTTGATCAAAAATGTGAACTAAGAACCTCATCATTTTCAATATATCCTAAGTAGCAGAAATGCGTTTTTTTAAAATAAATCCTTTGTGCCTTTTGATAGTTCTTTTAGTTGATAGGGTGCCGCTGATATTGGAATGTGTATGTATATTATTGCCACACGAGCGTGCACCTATGCTCATTTTTTTCAAAAAATATTTTTGGGGAAGTGCAGGGCCAAGTGTTGTTTTCTAGTTTGTGTATGGGGGAGTGGCTGCCTCCGTTGGTTTTTTTGCACTCCACCCACCTTCACAGGTTTTAAATCTAATGCAGTGTGTCTGGTAGCTGGTGCCTTCACTCCCTAGAGTATGGAGGTCTGAACAAGACATTTGTGGCTCTGACTGAAAGGAAGAGGAGGTAAAACCACTGGATGCAAGGTCTGATAACCACTGAAGAAATTTGCCGACGCTGTTCAGTAATGAGACGCACAGGGAACCGAACAAGCGATGACAGGTCTGACGGTCCTGTGACTGACGATGTGCTCGCTTGTGTGTTGTCTGAAGAACTGAAAGGAGTGCCTTGTCTCGTATCTCTATCTCCACTTCCTATGCCCCTCCTTGCTTGCTTACCACCTCTAGTGTTCACCATCTTCAAAAGCTAAATATTATAGCTCTGCGCGTCTCACAAGATATAAGTAATGAAAAAGAGAGACGTATATATATATGTGGATCACAATAATGCACTGGTATATTTTAGCGTTATGTGGACTTAAAATCTAGCAAAATTACACTTTTTGGCAATGAGTAAGATTTAGCAACAGAGATAACTCTATTTCCTGGATATATATCTGTATGACAATAACACACAGTATATTTAAAAGGTATTTCACCCCCAAAACTGCCAAAAATGAACTTTTCTCCACTCAGAATAATTTTCACCAACCACTATTTAAAATATAGTACAAAGAGTGAGCTGAAAACGGCATTTAGAACGCAATACAGTGAAATATATAACATGGTCATGTGATTGTAGCAGCCAACGAGAGCCTTATACCTCAGCGATGACGTTTTTGACACTTCTCTGTGCTCTGCACTGATTGTATGGCCGGCAAAAGTGTAGAAAGATGCTGAAAAGTATTAAAATGGCGCGTCCAACGCCATGGCGAACTCAAACATTTACTCGAATGTACAGTAAAATGTTCGGTTCGGTTCGTGTTCGAGAAAATTGAGATGTTCGAATGGTTCGATCAACCCTAGAGGCAACCCATCATACACTTAGGCTAGAAATCCACTGCACACATAAAGATTATGCAAGAAAAATAAGGCGTTTTATTTGTGAGCTCACGAATACAACCCCATATATTTCTTGCATAATCTTTGTGTGCCATGTATTCCTAACCTAAGAATAAACAACAGCAACATCTGACAGACAGGAAAAGGGGAAAAAAAAGATATTGGTCCGGTGTTACCCCAATTATGGCGTGCTGGCCCCTTAAATTTCACAGAGCTTGCACATGCGCCCTAGGAAAGTATACGTGCACCCCAGCACACAGAGTATTGCATTGGAGCAGGAGCCGGGGAGGAGAAGCACAATCACGCCCACGGCCAACTTGTTGCAAGGAGGCAACGAACCTATCTTACAAGCATCATTTAGTGGGAACATAGGACCACGGTAGCTGCCCAGGACAGACATAATATAATCTGCCATTATTGACCATTAATGTTTCAGCTCCGGAAACCTCTTTGAAGTCTACATTTAAATAGTATCAACATTTTAATACACAGATACAATCCAATTGGATTCTATAAGTATCAGTGTTCTTTTCTTTACAAGTATTTCCCCGCTCTACCTCCTTATTATGCCTGGTTCACATCACACCATTTGCGGCCACATGTATGAAAGCTGTCTAGGTCTAAAACTCTCTTTGTTGCCCACAGCCTTTCTCATTTTTCCATAGCACTATATGAAATGAGAGGAGTGCTCTGATTGGTTGCTGTGGGCAACAAAAATAGTTGTAGACCTAGACAGTTTTCATACATGTGGCCCTTGGTTTTAGAAGCAAAATTTCCACATTGCAGATGTTAAACTTTTATTCTCTGTGAACTATTGAATGCTGTTTATGTGCCAGACATTTATTGTTGATGGATTTCAAGTACCATTAAAATGTTTGAAGTTACTAAAACAGGTTTTAGAGAATATCACATACTGTATGACTACTGAATGCATCACTACAATGCATTTGAGTTTAAAGTGTAGGTTAATATTTTCCAAACCTACAATAATAAATTGCAAACTGTAAGAATGCACAGGGAACTGTGGTGGAAGGGGTCTGTCAACAAGGGGGCCCCGTGTTGGTGAAGGAAAACCCTTATTTTTGGTTTTTCGCAGTGATAGGCCACTGACAAACGTTTGTATTTTAGTATGCTTGCAATGCAACTAGTCCAGGTCAGTCTTCTCGGGAGCAGTCAAGCAGCTCGGTGGGATGATTGTTCCCATTTCTCCAGGTCAGGCTTTCGGTGGCCTATGTAAGTCTGGAGAGTCAGGTAAGTGGGGGCTGTGGTTCCCAGTCCAAAAGTGTGTTTGCCTGTGGCAAGAGAAAAAGATAGCTGATTGTGATAGATCGTGATAGTTAAAGGGGTGTTATTGTTTCATTAAATGGTCTTCAGAATAAGGGGACAGTGAAAACAAGCAAATTTGCAATTGGAGTCATTAGCAAAGGCTGCCTTTGTTCTCCCCCCCAGTGTCCCCTTTTCTTGGTTTTTAATTACACTATATCCAGTGTGGGGTAAATCCCCCCGATCCCTCCTCCTTGCAATTACTGCTGAGAGTCATTTATATTCTACAGCCCCCCGGGGCGATTCACGGAGCTGTGTTTTCGACTAGAGTTGGGGCCGTAGATTTTTTTGCTCCACACCTAGCAGAACAGACTGCACTTTAAATGAGAAACTGACAGTTTTTACCCTGGCCTAACTCTCCTGCATCATGCAGATCTGTGCCCTTTTAGAAACGTAATACTCTCCAGTGTGAGAGAATCAGTGTCAATTAATTTAATGCAGCCGTGGGATGATACATCTCTTATAAAATAAGAGATAGGGAGAGACACAGTGAGATGTGGACTAAGAGGGGGGGGGGGGTCTCAGGCAGGGAGTGAAGGGGGGGTGATGTCTCCGGGGAGGGGAAGAAACGCCACTGCATTCACAGAGCTGGGAAGCTAAGAGAAGTGTGACTCAGCCGAAGTAAGGAAGCGATACATCCCCTTTAAGGGTTAATCACCCGTGGCAGGAGCTCACTCCTGATGCAGCATGATGCCAGCGATAATATGCTGCTGGTCCCATGCCGCAATCTTAGAATCTCCACTTGTCAGCTCGCAAGATCTCCAAGATGTACCCATACGTCAAATTGCGGGAACCTCTTCCCGACCATGACGTATGGGCATGTCAAATGTCAGTAAGGGGTTAAAGGGTTGGATGCCTAAATATTGGTGCTAGTACTGTGTTTTGCTAAAGAGACAGTGTGGTTTAAAAAATGACTGTGTTGCTGCTGCTACATTTTTTTTTTTTTTTTTTATTTTCTTTGGTGAGCATATTTCTTTGGTAATTTATGTCCTGGGTTTAGGTCACAACTGAGAATTCCACTAGATCAGCCACCATGGAGCAGCTACTTAAGCACCTGGTGCAAGTCAACATCCAGCAGCAGCAAACCCATAAAGAGGCCATGCAGGTTCAGCAGGAAACAAACAGGCTGCTGATTCCACAGATGACCAGGGATGTCCGAACTAGGGAATTTCCAGCTCTTCCAGTGACTAGTGATGGACATAGTGCCCGAAGAAGAGTGAGGGAGTCTTTTCAAAAGATGACACTGGAGGAAAACATTGAGACTTACCTCAACTGGTTCCAGCGCTTGACTGACCAAGAACAGTTACCCCCAAATAAATAGACTGAGGTCTTAGCCCCATTTCTAACTGGAGAACCCCGAAAGGCTTATTGTGACCTTGCCCTGCAAGATGCCAAGGAGTATCCAAAGTTGGAGTTGGAGATCCTGGCACGGCTTGGGGGTCACCTTGGCACTATGGGTGCAGAGGGTCCACCACTGGATCTATTGCACTAGCAAGACCCCCAGGTCCCAGATGTTTGATTTATTGCATTCGGTGCAGAAGTGGCTGCAGCCTGATGTATGTACTCCAGCCCAGATGGTGGAGCGAGTGGTTATGGACCGGTTCATACATTCTCTTCCCTGACCCAGGGCTGAGTTTCCCAAGGGGACTCCTAGTCTGTGGAGAGCCTGGTGGAACGATTTCACACTGCTGAGAACTCCCTAGGTGCCAGAGGTGGTTGAAAGTCTGTCTACTGGGAAAGCCTAAGAGACTCCAAGAGACCTGAACAAAAAAAACCTCAATAAGGTCACTCTAAAGGCAAGGTTGGACCAGAGCCGGTGCCAGGGTAGGGAGGCCCAGGAGGTTATTTGCTGGGGGTTCCATGCCCCAGGACATATGGTAGCCCAATGTACCCACATCACAGAACGGATGGACTGTTCAGCGGGGTGGCACTCTTCATTGTTTGCTCAACTGATGTGACAGGGGTTCCCCCAATGGTGAGGGATCACGATGCCGCTGAGGGTCATGGGACTTGGGGTTTCAGGATGGGGACCAGAGTTATTTATTTTCCTCTCTACTTCTGTCCCACATGAAAGAACTTGGAGGTTAGCTGTATCCATGATGATACTAACATTTGCTCAGGTAACCATAGAACAGTCGGGATTCGTCTCCCTTTGGGGGGGTCCGCCTTGATGTATTCCTGTAACGGAAGATTGTCCCTGTTCTGGTGTCTGTGGGGGGAAAGGGTTTTCGCTTGTCAGGAAACCCCCGAAAGTGTGCGGACGCCCAAAAAAGGTGGGGTTTTCCCCTGTCTGTTTTTCTCAGGGACAATGAGGAGTCAACCCCTGAAGAGGTGCTCCCTGACTTTAAGGTGTCCCGGGAAAATTTTGGGTCAGCCAAACTCCAGGACAAGACCTTGAGAGAGGCTCGAAATAGTGTGGTGCAAAAAATGGGGTCCCCGAGGCCGGGTGAGAAGGGGTATCCCCCCTTTTTTCCATGGTGGAACCCGTATATGGGGACCAAAAAATAGGATGAATTTAAATCGAACAATTTTGGTCCTAAACCCTCAGACAATTGGGGTGGGCCTAGCTCTTTTTAAGTTTTAGGGGGACACTTTGGGGGGAGAAAGACCTTTGGAAAGGATCCTTTAGAGATTCTTTTGGTTGGGATGTTATTTACAAATTCAGCACTATTGCAAGTCTTGCCCCATGTGCCAGATAACCTCCCCAGTAAACCACTTTCGCAGCCCCCTGATACCATCCTTTTATGAGGTACTTGCTAGAAATTACCATGGATATGGGTAGTGGCCACTTGGTTCTCAGGCCAGAGGGCAACCAATTATATCTGGTCTGTGGTAGATTATGCGAGCCAGATACCGAGAGGCATTGCCACTAGAAATACTGCGACCAATGGTTTAGCTAGAGATTGGCCAGAGTTTTCAAAAATTCGGTAATCGGTCGCCTTAGCCGATTTGTTCCACACAAATTCGTTTCGGTCCGATTTACTTCGGCACGAATCACGGTTAAAAAAAACCAGATATTTCCATGGCTGCCCAGTGCCTGAGGGTGCTGTAGAACGTGTGTGCCACTGCTAATTATGCAGAGGTGCTTGGTTTTTTGGTCTTCATCTACAAGGTGTGTGTTTTAGTATGACACGCCGCTCCTTGTACTGCGGCCGCTCTTAGAATCGCTTCACTATAAAAATTCCCCTGGGCACTTACAGGAGGGCAATAACTGAAACAAAAAACTCATGGCGGGAATGTAGCCTGACCCCCTAAAGTCCTGCCAGACGAAAAGCTGGAACAAAAACAAGCTTGAGAATCAGGGTGGCAACATTTGTGATAGAGTGTGGAGGTGCACGGCGGCAGAGCCACAGTCAGATGAGGGTAACGGCAGGGCACAATGACATTCTGGACGGTGGCATAAATCAGTGAGGGGAAGCCACTGAGTGGCAACAATGGCTAGAGAGGGGAGGTTCACGGAACTACCGGCAGCAGTATTGAGGTCAGCAGTGCACAATGACATTTCTGGAGCGGCTCAAAATACAGTATTAGGCCACAGAGTTGGCAACAATCACACAGTTGGGGAGTCACCGGCCTGGCGCCAGTATGAGGTCAGAACAGTGCACAATGGCATCTGGATGGTGGCCAAGAAAACAGTAATTAGGCCACGGAGTTGGCACAATCACACTAGAGTGTGGAGGTCTGCGCAGGAAGCAGTATGAGGTCAGACAGACAGTGGACACAATGACATTTAGGAGGCGGAAAATCAGTCATTAGGTGAACAGAGTGGCACAATCACACACAGTGAGGAGGTCACGGCATGCTAGCAGTATGAGGTCAGGACAGTGGCACATTGGCATTCTGGAGGTGGGCAAAACAGTATTAGGCCACAGAGTGGCACAATCACACAGTGTGGAGGTCAACGGCAGGAGGAAGCTTTTGGAGGTCAGGCGCAAGTGGCACTATGACATTATGGAGGCGGAAAAAAAAACAGTATTAAGCCACAGAGTGGCACAATGTCACACAGTTGGAAGGTCACGGCACAGCAGCAGATGAGGTTCAGGCGCAGTGGCACACAGACATTTATGGAGGCGGGCCAAAACTCAGTAATTAAGGCCACAGAGTGGCGAGCAATTTGTATTACCGTGTGAGGGTCACGGGCCAGACTAAGCATGGTTGAGGTCAAGACAGTGCGCCACAATGACTCTTTATGGAGGCAGGACCAAGACTAGTATTAGGGCCAACAGCAGTGACAATCACACAGTGTGGAGGTTCACGGCCCATGGCAGCAGTATGAGGTGAGACAGTGGCCTACGAATGAATTATGGAGGCGGGCCTAAAGACAGGTATTAGCACACAGAGTGCACAATCACACAGTGTGGTGGTCACGGCACAGGCAGGCAGGTTGAGGTCAGGCGAGTGGGCTACAATGGACATTATGGAGCGGCAAAACAGTTATTAGGCCACAGGAGAGCACAGATTGATAAGTGTGGAGGGTCACGGTGGCGGCAAGCAGTCCAGTATGAGGTCAGACAGTGGCAACCATGACATTATGGAGGTGGAAAAATCAGTATTAGGGCACAGAGTGGTCAATCACACATTGGAGGTCACGCGGACAGAATTATGAGGTAAGGGCAGTGGCACAATGACATTTTGGAGGCGGCAAGTAACTGATTAGGCCACAGAGTGGCACAATGATACAGTGTGGTGGTCACAGGCAGACGAGACACAGTATGAGGTCAGATCAGGACAGTGGACAATGACATTATGGAGGTGGAAAAAAACAGTAGATTAGGGCAAAGAAGTGGCAACAATCACCACAGTGGAGTGGTTCACAGCGGCAGCAGTATGAGGTCAGGCAAAGTGGCACAATGACAAATTCTGGAGCTGGCAAAAAAAAGGAACTTGTAGGCCAAGAGTGTACTATGACACAGGATGTCGGAGGGAAAGGCAGGAGCAAAAAGCAGCAGCATAAGGTCAGACCAGTGCACAATGACACAGTGGTGGAGGGCACCGACAGCGGCACGGCAGCAGCATGAGGTGCAGGCAGTGGCACAATGACACAGTGTGGAGTGAGGCACGACAGGAGTTCTCACAGCAGCCAGCATGTGGTCAGGCGGTGGCACAATGACATTACTGCAGTGGCCCAAAATAGTATTAGGCCACTGAGCGGCACAATGACTGAGAAGCGGAGGTCACGGCTGGGGCAAGCAGCATGATGTAGGCAGTGGCACAATGACAAGAGAGTGGAGGTGATGACAGAAAGAACGAGCAACAGCATGAGGTCAGAGAGTGGCACAATGACATTTGGTAGAGTGCAAAACAGTTACAGGCCGCAGAAGTGGCAAAATGACACAGTGTGGATGTCTCGGCACAGCAGCTGGCAGCAATGAGCACATACAGTGGCACCAATGAGCAGAGTGTTGAGTGTGGGTGGCATATACAGTTCACTGGGTAAAGACTCCGGTGGTAGCAGATGGAGAAAATATCAGAAGATGTGTGGATCAGGGGGGTCGTGGCATCTGAATAGTGGCCTGAGGCAGGTGGTTTGGAACCCAACTGACGCCTAAGGCTTTTGGTGTGTGGAATTCCTGGCCGAATCCAAGCCTGATTCATTCTTGACAAAGGTCAGTCGGTCAACATTTCAGTGGACATTCGGGTTTCCTTGGGGTAACGATGGCCCCGCGCAGCTGTACACCCGCTCATGATGCCCACTTCCTGGCCGGCAGGTAGCTTATCCACTGCAACAACTCGGCAAGTTGCGGAACCACACATCCAGTTTCCGCTGCCCAGTAGTCCATGCGGATTTCTAACTTGGGGTGGCAGTTTGTGTCCAATGTAGGCCACAACCTGTTGGTTCAGGGAATGCTCCAGGTCCTGCTGCTCTGATGTGCTGGTTGACTGCACCTCCTCACTAGGAGGGGTTGTAGAAAGCTGTCATTAGTGAATTCCAGACTTAGGTTACTGCTGATGGAGATGGTACGGCTGCCTACCCCCACACCTTCCCCATATGCAGCCGCGGGCACAGTGTAGTTGAGCGCTGGAGGAACCCCCCGTCAGGCCTGTCAGAGGAGGGACGATGCGCACATATGCAGCGGCAATCTGATTTCGGAGGATTTCCATATAGTATTTGAGTTTGTCATTCCCTCTCAATAGCTGGGGAAAAAAGGCCCTCCCATTTTTTGGACCGGTAGCGAGGGTCCAAATAGGGTGGAGAGCCAGAATAGTCATCCATACTGCCGGATGCTGACTATTCGGCTGTCACTAGCCAGGCATAAATATGCATGATGCGGACATCTGCACAAGTGACTCCACGATGGGCTCCCTGCCTCCATTTCCCACTGTATACTGCCCAACGGTGCTTGGGAGTCACATACTCGCCTCGTCTTTCCTCATCTCAATCCACTCCTCCAGCTTGCTCCCTGCTCCTCTCTCTTGTCATCCTGGGTAGATAATCCACTCATTTTCACTAGACAATGCTTCTGCGCCAATGTCATCTCTCATCCTCCTCACACTCCATTTCAGTCCCACCGGTCTATGTGGCACGAGATGTAGTCGCCACATCTACCAGTCCCACTCCTGCCCAGACAGATTTTTTCTGCATCCTGTTCCAGCGACATGAAGAGTGGAATGAGCGTTTAGTCATCCCGTAGTCACTGGCGTACTGACAAATATAACGTTGGCCTCCTCAGTATGGCCCTCAACAATCGGCTAGGTGTCGACGCATGAGCTGGCCACTGGCTGAATCAAAGTTACACAGGGGGGAGTACTTTCTGTCTGCACCTGGAGCATCAAAAAATCGTTAATGGCCTTTCATCTTGTTCATACAGTCGTCACAACATGTGGCAAGGCTGGAATTCCAGCGGGTGGAAACATCGCATATCTCAGAGCGTGTTGGGGAGGGCCGTTCTGCCGCTGCAACTCGAGGAGGGGTGTCCTGGCTTTGTAAGAATGGATAAAAGTTGCTGCATGGACAGGTTTCCTGGCCATTTCAGTAATGTTCTGAGATAGGTGGAAAGACTATCAGGAAACCTTTTTACAACAGATTGAACAAGTGGCAATGCAGGGCGCTTGGGACCAACCCTCCTCGGTGCAGCGCGGAAACCATGGTTCCTCCCATTGTCCGTCACCATGCTTTCCGATTTGCAGTTGGCGCGAGGAGGAAGCCACACATCGATTTCTTGCTGCATGTACGTCGGAGCAGTTCCTCCCCTGTGTGACTTTCGTTCGCAGAGGCAAGCTAGGCTGTAGAACTGCGTGACACCAGCTGTGCCCTCACATGTGGTATGGATGGAGCAGTAATTGTGGAGGCTGAGATGGTGGTGGTGGTGGGGAGGAGGGAGGCCGAGGCGGACATTGGGCAGGGCACATGTTTGTGACTGTGAGTGGAGGAGAAGCCGGCGTCGCTGTCTCCAATCGTGTTGGTGTGCCTGGGCAGGACGGAAGCACATTCAACCCAGTGGGGCCAGGAAAGGACATGACTGGCCCTGACCTCAAAGGTTATCAGCTCCAGACGTCGAGCTGCGTGTACCTTGGAACAACCGATAAGCTCAAGGACTGACCCACTTTCTGTTATTAACGCATTTTATGAAGTGCTGGTACTGCCCTTTTTGGAAAAGAAATTAGGCTTGGAACTCTCCTTCTCGGCTCGGCACAAGCCATTAGTTCTCTGAATGGTGCAGAGTCAAATTGAAAAGGGACGGGACTGCAGAGTACCAACAATTGGACAGGAGCTACGGTAGCTGCTCTGCCTCCTTAGGATGGTTGGACGCAATACTGTTGTCTCTTTACAACGCCTCTCTGGTCGACTGCTGGCGCCTTGAGTAGCGTGGTGCAGGAGACACTGGAACGGGAGAGGATGTCAAAGAGAAACAAGCTTGCCTTCTGCTGTGGTGGTGGAGACTTGACTGGCTGAAATGGCATGCGGGCCACTGGCCGCTGCTGGTGCTGCAGCGGCGGGATGGACACCACATCTGAGCCACGTTTTCTCCCAGGCCCCGGATGGTGTGGCTGCTTGTGTTGACGCAGGGGCCGTTGTGCCAACGTTAGCTCCTGGGCAGCTTACACTTTCTGCCCACAGATTCTACAATCATACCCATATTGGCTCCTCGGTGTGTCTTAGCAAAGAACTGCCACACCGCCGAGTAAGGCTGATTTTAACCGCAAAGCTCCGACTGAGTGAATACTCGCCGCCGCTTGCCTCGTATGAGCCCCTGTGCCGCTTCTGTCTTGGACCTGTGCGAAGCGGGTTTTCTTACCCCGTGGCGCTTGGCTCCGACCTCACATCTGCTTGTTCCCTGACTGACTCAAGGCCTTCTCCACACACAACCCACTGCTGCCTGGCTGCTGCCGCGCCTGACGCGCAACTGACGCCACTCTTCTCACTGACGACTGATGAACGCCCTTGCTTCACCCGGATCACAAGTGCGGTCGGCTACATACATCATCTATTGTGTTGTCATCGTCACTCTGTTCCCTCATCAATCGATGCGTCTTGGTAATGCGAGGCTGAACATCTCACCACATGACCTCCCATGCCACTTCCACATCTTTACTTTGCCGCCTACTGCAATGAAGCTGGGGATATTGGCCCCATTTCTTCAGCTGGCACGTAGCTGCTGTGCCCTCCTCGAATTGTTCATCCTCGCTATTATAGTGGCGCTTGCTGAGCCCAGACCACATTATGGAGATCGCCTAGCTAGGGAACTGGATGGGACAGAGGCGGGTCTGAGGTACTGGTGAGGTGCGCTGACCCGCTCCCGGGCCATGCCAACTAAGTGTTGTGTCTTGAGGTTCCACCGATCTTAGGTGGGGTGGTCAGATGTCATCTGGGAGGGCAGAGGCATGACCTAGTCAACCAATCTATAACCCTTGGGTTGCTGAACAACAACTACTTGCGCCCCGCTAGTTGACAGCGGCAGGTTGTGCGCACACTCAAGAGTGACCCCTGCTGTACGCGTCCCCTTGCACTGTGCTGACTGTCCTGGGCCAGTTTCAGTAATGTTTGTGCCACTGGCCACTCGCAGTTGCAGAGCTTGCCACCTCTCTGTCTGACACTCTGTTTGTTTATAATGTACAGACACTGTTTGTTGAAGCGATCTGTATATGATAATTATACACCCAGAGTTTTTGATCCAAACATGAGAACCAGTAACATGCTTGGGTAACCCTTGGATATAAATTGCGCTCCACATATGGCCAGGAAAAATTTACTTGTATGTGTCGTTTACATGCACTGTGTGTTTTACTAAAGTGTAATAGACACAAAACTGGCTTGGAATTTATCACTGTCGCTTGTGAATTTATGCTACAAGTGAAAATGGATATATTTCGTGTGAAAAAAGACGGTTTATTTTTGTCAGCACAGCTGCTATAACTTCGCTAATTGCAAACCCTGGATGTTAAAGTGCGCCCAAAGAATTGGAGATCCTCGCACAAACTAGTAGCTTTGTGGTGTAGCGTGTTTACAATGCGTGTTTTGACGCCACACAACAAGAGATACAGTTGTAATTAGCCTTTGTTGTGAATTAGGCTACCATAAAAATATATATATATTTTGGCGTGAGTAAGAAGACGGTTTTATTTTTTGATCAAGCAACACCAGCCAAAAACAACGCTTAATTAACCCCATGGATGTAAATTGCGCCATAGAATTGAGCCGCACAAAACTAGTGCTTTGTAGCGTGTTACAATTGCGTGTTTTCTACGCCACACAACAAGAGATACAGTTGTAATTAGCCTTTGCTTGTGAATTAGGATACAAAATAAAAAATATATTTTGGCGTTGAAAAAGACGGTTTATTTTTGTCAGCACACCAGCAAAACAACGCTTAATTAACCCCTGGATGTAAATTGCGCCAAAGAATTGAGCCGCACAAACTAGTAGCTTTGTAGCGTGTTACAATTGCGTGTTTTAACGCCACACAACAAGAGATACAGTTGTAATTAGCCTTTGCTTGTGAATTAGGCTACCAAAAAAAATATATATATTTGGCGTTGAAAAAGACGGTTTATTTTTGTACGCACACCAGCAAAACAACGCATTATTAACCCCTGGATGAAAATAGCGCCAAAGAATTGAGGCGCACAAAATAGTAGCTTTTTAGCGTGTTACAATTGCGTGTTTTCTACGCCACACAACAAGAGATACAGTTGTAATTAGCCTTTGCTTGTGAATTAGGCTACCAAAAAATAAATATATATATTGGCGTTGAAAAAGACGGTTTATTTTTGTCAGCACACCAGCAAAACACCGCTTAATTAACCCCTGGATGTAATTGCGCCAAAGAATTGAGCCGCACAAACTAGTAGCTTTGTAGCGTGTTACATTGCGTGTTTTCTACGCCACCCAACAAGAGATACAGTTGTAATTAGCCTTTGCTTGTGAATTAGGCTACCAAAAAAATATATATATATTTGGCGTTGAAAAAGACGGTTTATTTTTGTCAGCACACCAGCAAAACACGCTTAATTAACCACTGGATGTAAATTGCGCCAAAGAATTGAGCGCACAAAACTAGTAGGCTTTTGTAGCGCTGTTACAAATTGCGTGTTTTCTACGCCACAGAACAGAAGATACAGTTGTAATTAGCATTTGCTTTGAATTAGGCTACCAAAAAAAAAATTTATATATTTGGGGTTTCAAAAAGACGGTTTATTTTTGTCAGCACAGCCAGCTAAACAAAAATCGCTTAATTAACCCCCTGGATGTAAATTGCGCCAAAGAATATTGAGCCGCACCAAACTAGTAGCTTTGTAGCGTGTTACAATTGCCGTGTTTTCTACGCCACACAACAAGAGATACAGTTGTAAATAGACTTTGGCTTGTTGAATGAGGCTACCAAAAAAAATATATATATATTTGGCGTTGAAAGACGGTTATTTTTGTCAGGCACACCAGCAAAACCAAAACGCTTAATTAACCCCTGGAATGTAATTGCGCCAAAGAATTGAGCCGCAAAAACTAGTAGCTTTGTCGCGTGTTACAATTGCGTTGTTTTCTACGCCACACAAAAAAGGAGTTCAGTTGTAATTAGCCTTTGCTTGTGAATTAGGCTACCAAAAAAAACTATATATATTTGGCGTTGAAAAAGACGGTTTATTTTTGTCAGCACACCCAGCAAAAACACGCTTAATTTAACCCTGGATGTAAATTGCGCTATAGGAATTCAGCAGCAAAAATGAAGTGGTATTTGTATTTGTAAAAACGCTGTTTCTTTAAATGATACAACAGGAAACTGGCCTTAGATCCCACTTGGATATTGAATTTATATGCAGCTGCAGTGGACGCACACTGGATATCAGATCCAAAACCACAAAAAATCAGAAATAGAACATTCAGAGAACAGTCTCAGAGACAAGCTTATACACACCACAGAAATCGGAGTGTAAAAATCACTTCTTCAGAAAGCGATATCACCCGAAGCATCACCTAACCTATCAGTACAGTGAGAGGAGTGTGAGCTCCCAGCGGCGCGCTCGGTCTTATATAGTGCGGTGACGTCACAGAATCCCGCCGGTCTCTGATTGGCTTCATCTCTGCACATGTCATGCAGGCTATGCCCTTCTTCCTCCCAGAGTGCTTTGCCCCATGTAACGCCATGTGCTCGCAGCCATTTTATCAATCAAAAGCACACGTCGTTCACCCGAAGTACCCCAATGATAGACTTCGTTCCGCACCGAGGTTTTGCTGAAATTCTAAACGAATTCCACTTCGTTATCATCCATTCGCCCATCTCTATAATAATGTTTTTGAATACAGGATGTGGCTATGGCTGTTGGCGCTCTGTGAGACGAAGGTCCACTTCAATTTCAACAATCTGAAAAATCTACTCGGAAAGCAAAAGAGTTGTGCACCCCTGATAAAGCCCATTAAAATTATTTGTTTCTAAGTTTTTGTTTTAAATGAAACAATTTTTAGATTTTATTTTGTAGTTTAAAAGCAAAGGTGTAGTAGAATTCAATGAGCCTCACAGCAATCAGAGATGGGGGCCCAGGCACCTAAAACCAGAAGCCTAAACATCACCAAAAGTAGCAACAATTATTGGTATGTTATAACACAGTCCAGTCACATTATTATGACCATTTATTACGGTCCACATCTGCAGGACATATCTCATGAAGTCACCTGCTATGATCTGACTTGGTGGGTCCTCACACACATCCCTTTTTGCTGTCATCGGTGGAAGGAGCAATTATCAGATTTGCAAAAAAGGATGGCTATTGTCTTTAGGTCAAAGGTGGCAGTGTTTCTCAAACTGTGCAGTTTGTAATCTTCGCATGCTGCTGTGGTGAAAAGGTCTTGTAAGTGGGCAAATAACACATTGAAAGTAAGCATCATGAAAACTGCAGAACACAATGTGCTACTGATGTGAGAGGTGAATAGTGGCTATGAAGGGGCAC
The DNA here is from genome assembly GCA_025379985.1 of Phyllomedusa bahiana. Taxonomy (NCBI): domain Eukaryota; kingdom Metazoa; phylum Chordata; class Amphibia; order Anura; family Hylidae; genus Phyllomedusa; species Phyllomedusa bahiana. The sequence goes on along the minus strand of JAODAL010014735.1, from coordinate 69,889 downwards.
TACAGCGGACTGACATTACAGTGGAGCAACTCACTGCCAAAATTAATCATGATCGTCATGTACGCTACATGGATCCTCCCCTCGTACCCTCCAGCAGCTGTGGGATGCAGTCAGCAGGGCTCCAGATACTTGTGACAACTTATCGGGACCTTACCGAGTCACTCCCATCCAGTCTAGCTGCTAATGTGACTGAACGGTGCAGTTCTATATACCAAAAATGAATGTATAACTGATAGCAGAAAGTCACCAACAAGTTATTCACTGAAAGGACCCACTCAATCTTCATATTGACTGCGTATGCTATACAAAACTAACAATGAATTGTTTTATCACAAATGACCACTAGATGGCAGTTTTAGATAAAAAAAAAAATACTTTGTCAAAGCACCAATATATTGTAAGTGATTTCAGTTTAAAATAATCTCTGCTATGGCAGAAATAACACGCATGCTATAATGCTTACTAACATGTGAATGTTCATAATGATTAGTAAAGTCTGATAGTTCTCTAATGATAAAGCCCTGAAACGCATGTATCTGTTTTCAAAAGATAAACTAAATTTAACCTGACACTAATCAACTTAATAAAAATACAGTTGCAAGAAAAGGTAACTGATACCACTAACATTACCTCAGCAATATTTACTAATTCAATGTGTTCTACGGGAATGTCCCCATGGCAGAGAGCAAATACAGAGAAAAGCCTTCCCCCGAAAACCGAGCGGAAGAATGAACATGTTCAATGTTTTTCGGAGCGCAAGCAGTCTAAAAAAACATCCGGCAGAAAGTCTGTGCAGTGGGGTCCGTTGTAAAGTTTGACAGCCGGTTTACAGATGGCTTTCAAAACCGAAAACTGTCTGTAAAACCGGCCGTGGGGACATGCCCTAATGGTTATCTAAATCAGAATTACAGAGAAACACAATCCAACTAATAATACATAATTATGTTTGCTTTCACATGGTACGTTTTTTGACGTGTTTTTTGTGCAGCAATGTATAGCATTAATTGCTGTGCCTTCCTGCACAAAAAACGTGTCAAAAAAACGCACCATGTGAAAGCACCCTTAGACTGTGCATGTCTTCTATTAAGCTCATCCACGCCAACACTACAGAGATAAAAAGTGGCACATTTTTACACAGACACATTTATTATTTGTTTTAGACACTTATCTGCTTCAGAACCGAAAAGACGACGTGGTTTAGCAAAAAGTGATGGATTTGTGTGAAAAGGGTAATAGTCTCAATCTGACATGGTATACCAAAATTTCACCAAAATACTGGTGTACAATTGTGATGCAAAGTAAGCCACCCAGTTGGTCTAAAAAAGCTAAGCAAGTCTAAAGATGAATCATGTTTATCAAACGGCATAAGCCACTATGATAAATTTTCTGTATCCTTAGAATGCCTAGTCTAGAGGAGAAATGTATTAAAGGGAACCTGTCTTCTCTTGCAGAGGACAGCACAAGTTAGTGACAGAGATGCTGTTTCCAGCATTGTGTCCCTTATTCTATAAGATGCTGTAGTGTCATAGACTGGAAACCCTTCCCACCACAGCCTAATTTTTATTTTGTCATGTTAGTTTTTGCTCCCCGCCTTTCCAGAGCCATAACTTTTTTTTATTTTCCCACCTACATAGACCTATGAGGGCTTTCATTTTGCGGGACAATATGTACTTTTTAAAGGTATCATTCACTGTACCACAGAAAATGCTGGTAAATCACAAAAAAATGTGGGGCAAAATGTGAAAAAAGCACCTGCAGGAGTTTTGTTTTTATGTTGTTCAATCTTCAGTATAAATGATGTGTTATTTGTATTCTACAGTTTGATACGAATCCGGCAACATCAAATATGTACGATTTTCGTTATGTTTTGGTACTGTAAAAAAAATCCCCAAATTTTCTATTTTTTTTACATTTTTGTCTGTATTTTTCTTTCTTCTACGGTGTTCAGTGTATGGAATAAATTGTTATAAATGATGAGTTATAATAGATCAGACTCTTACGGAAGCGGCGATATCAAATAGGTGTAAGTTTTTATTATTTTACCTTTTTATTTGTAAAATGGAAAAGGGGGGTGATTTAGACTTCTAATATTTTTTATACTTTAAAACATATATTTTTTGTTACTTTAATATTGAGTCCTTGGATGCCTCACTACTAGGGTGCACGATCATTAATACTGCTTATTGCATTACTAGAATGCCATAGAAATGGACACATGACGAGCAAGTAGATCTAAATGCTCAGTAATAAATGCTTGCATAGGTGAATCACAAGAATGAAAGCAAAATGATTATTAATCAGGACAAAATGATTATTGGTTAGATAATATAGACCATATGTATCATATAGTTAGAAACACTGGAAGCTTCATTATATACTAAATAAAACAGTAATTATATTGTTCATTTAGGCCATGCGATACCACAGACTGCAATTTGAAAATCCATCAAGCCTTCAGTTGTAAAAGATACTTATCAATGTCGTATCCTTTTTTAGTGGGACGACAGAATTCAAGAATAGAGAAATTGAGACCCCTGAAGTCCCCTTTATGGATATCATTCATATGATTGGCATCTTGCACACAAGAGCATGTTGCTTAATAGATAACAGTTTTAATGTTACACTACAAAGTCTCTGATGGTATATCATTTTTGAGTAACCAAGTTACTAAAATATTTTAGTTTTTTTTTTGTTTTTTTTTGCATCCATTGGGAAGCTTTACAGCGTCCACAATCAATAAAAACAACCCTTTTCAACCAACAACCTTATTTGCGAGAGGAACTCAGGTGAATGTGAATGCATGCACCTCCCAGAGTTTAACCTGGTCTGTGTGTAATTTGTGTCTTTTGAGATATTTTCACTGCAACAACAGTGGATTTGCCAGGCAAGCAATTCCCAAAACAGGCATAGAATAGGCAAAACAAACAGAGCCCATTAAAATCTACTGTATGTAATCAGACACCCTCTGGGAGACAGAGTCTAAGGCTACATTTTGGTGTTCACAAGGGATCACCACAGGGCAGGATGGACTTTGCTGTAAGAGACCAGGTTGCTTCACCAGAGAGATGCAGGAATACAAATGCAAATGGGCAGATAGGATGAACAAGGGAAAACAGATCAAAGCATAGAACAAAGAAGAGGGGTCAAAAGAGCTGGGGTCAAGCCAGGAGGGTGCATGATAAAAAATTGAGGATCAGAAGAATAGTCGAGAAAACAAGCCAAAGCCCAAAAACCACAAGCAGGTAAAGAGCCATGAAACAGGAAGAATCACAGACAAGGAGTTCATAGAAAGACAGGTTTAAATACTCTGCTTTAGCCATTAATTGGATGCAAGATCAGAACTCAGATCAGTGCAGATACAACTTCATAAAGGGACAGCGCACTCCTAACACCAACCCAGGGAATACAATCAGTATGTATGGGTGTACATGATCTGCAAGAATAGATTTATGCCCAAATTGATTGAGAGTGTCTTCCACATGGATGAGTGGGTCCAGAAAATAACAGCATGTCCCCCTGGGAAGGGTTTTTGGTCAGTTTTTCAGACGGTTTGCGGTTTTAGAAAACGTCCGAAAACCTGCAAGCAACCAGACAGAAAATTAACATTGGAGTCAATGTAAACCGCTCAGAAAGTGCCTGACTGTTTTGTGCCGTGTTTTTCATACCGCCAGCGGTCTGAAAAACGTGAAACATGTTCATTCTTCTGCTCTGTTTCCAGACAGAAAATTAACATTGGAGTCAATGTAAACCGCTCAAAAAGTGAGTGAGCGGTTTTTGCCGTGGTTTTTGGGCGGTTTTAAAGTGAAGAATGATCCCACCTATAGTGGGTTTGTTTTTACAGGTCCTTTTGCACTTTTTCAACACAGGAAGGTCCTGCAAAGCACTTCAGTGTGAACGAGAGCCTATAAATCCTCTTTTTAACCTCCGCTAACCAAATGTTTATGCTGTTAACATGCACATGTGCTTAAAGTGAAAGTGAAAAAGTTGGCCTTTGTGCATCATTGTTAAATTGTGGAGATAAAAAAAATCACATGGTTTCTTGCACCAATCAGGAATACTTTTGCACTGAGTACACTTTACTGCTTGTAAAAAAATAGTCCAAAAACCGCTGGGAAAATCTGGACAAAAACAGTTCAAAAAACCAAAACTGCGGAAAAACCGACCATTTTTGTGTCAAAAACAGTCTAAAAACCGGTTGAAATGAACGGTTCTGCTGAGGTGGAAACAGAGTTGTTTTTGTCCTTTGCCGTGTAAACGCATCATAACACAAAAATATTTCACAGACCATAACACTGCCACCACCAGCTCGTGTTCTTCCAGCAATAGCTGCAGGTTATTTGTTCTCTGATGTTTTTTACCTGACTAGCCAATGTCCATCCATTTGATGAAACAGAAAACGGGACTCGTCAGAGAAGGCAACCCTTTGTCATTCAGTAGAGGTTTAATTCAGATACTGTGGTGAAAACTGAAGCCTTTTCTGCCAATGCAATTTTGTTAGGAAAAGTTGCAGTATCTATCTGCTTTGGACCGCTATACGCAGTAGGCTTTGCTAAACTGTTGTTTTAGAAATATATCCATGTAATTAAAAGAGCGTATAAAGACATCTTATTGACATTCTTACATGGTACATTCTGGTTACATTGTATAGAAATGAATATATTCCACTGTTTAATACAATAGACATAAAGCTATAACAAAAGCTCATCTTCTCATTGTGTACTTCAGTCCCAGATCTAATTAATGCTCTTGATGTAAGGCAGATTTCCTTGCTAGAATTTCCAGTTAAATAAGAACGGGAAGCAATGCTTTATTTGCTTATACTTTCATGTTTGCTAATTACATTCACTGTGGATGTACAGCAGTAATATGTCTCCATGCAATACTTTATATTCAAATCCCATTTGGAAGTCACAGACTTGTCAGCCTTTGTTCTTCTAGAAAGATTTCATAGCGGTTATGAAAAAAGAAGAATAATTTATGCTATTGACTATGCTGAAATATTAATTTTCCATTATATCCAAGGTTCTATGATAATCTTTATTTAAATAACGCCAACACATTTTACTTTACGTTTGCACAAGTAAAGTGACAAGTTATTAAAAGATATGAACAAGAAATGAGACAAAAATAGAGAGATTCTTGCCCCGAAGGCGCATAGTGTGGGCCATAAATTACAGTGTTCCCACAATTTTTGTTTGTTTCTTTAAGGTTGTACCATGGTTTGGAAATTCCAGCAAATCCAGATTTTATACTAAGTCAACTTTTTTTTAAATGATTATCCACGTCAGATAACCTATACAATGAACAGTAACCAGAAAGCTTTGAGAATGGAGGTGGGAGGGCATAGATGGTCATAGTTATTCCAGCTATTTGCTGGATTTATTCAATAGAAAATTGACAACAATACTCTCCTCATTGACCACTTGCCAGTAAGGAGATGGTGTGCACTGGCACACATAAGGCCTTAGGGTATATTCATACGACGTTTTGGATCCGTTTTTCACTAGACGAAAAATGCATTGAAAACTGCATCCAAGCTGCATCCCAAAAACGTATCCAAAAGAGCAGCAGCTGATGCTTTTTTGGATGCATTTTGCATGCGTTTTTGATGCATTTTTCGGATCTGTTTTTCAATACCGTATATATACACAGGTTGTAGTTTGAAAAGGTAAAATCTTTAGTGTAATATACTTTACCCTTACATATGTATGTATGTATGTAAGTGTATGTAATATACTAAATCGGCTCCAAGAGGTCTCATTTGATCTAGAAGAACTGTTTGAACTTCAGTAACCTAATGACCTACATTTTCAATTAGAGTGGAAAGTGGTTATTTTGTAGTGTAAGAGGATGCCTAATAGAAGGCGTTATAACTGCAAGCATTTAACATGCGTTTCCTACTAAGCCTAATAGAGGGCGCTATAACTGAAAGCATTTTACATGTGTTTCCTATGAAACCTAATAGAGAGCGCTGTAACTGCAAGCATTTTACATGTGTTTCCTATAAGCCTAATAGAGGGAGCTGTAACTGCAAGCATTTTACATGTGTTCCTATGAAGCCTAATAGAGGGTGCTGTAACTGCAAGCATTTTACATGTGTTTCCTACGAAGCCTAATAGAGGGCGATTCCAGCATTTTACATGTGTTTAATCTTATAAATCACTTTTAGAAGGATTGAATGATATAAAAGCAGTTTTTTAGAATAAAATGGGTGTTTATAGAAATTATAGACGTTTTTAATAATAAATGTATTAATGTTTTAGATAACTAGTTTATTATAGAATGTTGAGTGGTTTTAGTATTATACTGAAGCCACTCAACATTCTATAATAAACTATTTATCTAAAACATTAATAAATTTATTAGTAAAAACTTCTATAATTTCTATAAACACCCATTCTATACTAAAAAACTGCTTTTATATCATTCAATCCTTCTAAAAAGTGATTTATAAGATTAAACACATGTAAAATGCTGGCAGATTGGGCTTCATCTGAAACACATGTAGAATGCTATTAGCTCCCTCTATTGGGTCATTAGTTTACTAAAGTTCAATGTCAGGGCTGGGCTGTGCTCAGGCTCTAGGGATCTGCAGGCTGCAGCAGCTGATGCACAATCCCACCCTGATACACATGCTGCTGACAACTCTGTGAGTGACAGGGGCCCAGCCACTCTTGACAAGGGACGAGTTGCACCAGCCAATGGGAGGACCCGGAGGCCGCTCCAATCAGCTGCAGGGGCTGGAATCCCATTTAAACTCCAGGAATCCAGGAATCCCATTTAAACTCCCTGAAGGCTGGTTGCTGCACCTGTGATATTCCTGGCTTCCTCGTGTTACCTGTTTCAGTTTATTGTGTTTTGCTTACCTGTGTACCTGACCCCGGCTTGTTCTCCTGACCCCGGCTTCTCCTGATTTTGTGCTTCGCTTCCGTTTGGCTTTTGACCTCGGCTTGTTTACGTTTATTCCTCTGGTTCTGATTTGTGGCTTTGGCGTTCCTATTTGATATTGACCCGGACTGTCTGACTATTCTTCCTTCTGACGGCCCCAGCACTTTAGCAGCGCAGGGACTGTCGCCCAGTTGCCGTCTGCCGCCTAGGGCAGCACGTCAAGCAGGCAGGGAAGCTGTGGCCGAGGCTCAGCTGACCACCTTGAGGCAGGGTGAGAAGACTGTGGAGGAGTTTTGCTCCGAATTTCGTCGCTGGTGCGTTCCGTCTGGGTGGAACGACGCAGCTCTCAGATGCCAGTTTAGATTAGGGTTAGCTGACCATGTGAAGGATTTATTGGTGGCTTACCCTACCCCTGGTACTTTAGATGAGGCCATGGCACTGGCCGTTCGTCTGGACAGACGTTTTAGGGAGAGACGGCAGGAAAAGGTTCCCCCCCCGGTGGTCCACACCATGGTCACCCCTAAACCCGTTGTTTCCGATTTAAACCCAGAGGAGCCCATGCAAGTGGGGGCTTTTTCTGTCATTGCGGCTAGTGACCGTAGGACTACTCGTCGCATCCAGGGGTTGTGCTTCTACTGTGGAGAAGATGGACACAGAATTCGGGAATGCTCCAAACGGAAGACCAGGTCGGAAAAACTCCAACGCCTAGGTGGTCAGCAGGAGGATCACCTAGGCGAGCAGGTATTTCCTATTGTATCTAATAAGTTGCTGCTACCAGTTAAGATTTCATACTTGTCGCTGTCCGGTTCTGGGAGTGCGTTTGTGGATTCTGGATCAGCTTCTAATTTTGTTGATGCGTCTTTCGCCAAACGTCTGGGCCTACCTTGTAGACCGCTGTCTGACTCGTTGCGGGCTGTGGCTACTGACTCCACTCCACTAGCTCGGGGCGCAATCCAATATTGTACCCCTGAGCTGGAGATGGTGGTCGGATCCATACATATTGAAAAGTGTATTCTATTCGTCATGGAGGGGCTGCCCGCTGATGTGGTTTTGGGGCTGCCCTGGCTTCAGAAACATAATCCAGTGTTTGACTGGAATTCAGGGAAATTAGTCAGGTGGGGACAGCGGTGTGTTGACAGATGTCTCCTTAACCTTGCTGGTCAATACTGATGGCAGGCTAATGTCTATCTGGAAGCAGCTTGCCGTTGGGCCTATCGCTCTGTGAGTTTGCAAGGCTAGTTTCGAACCGTCTCCTGGTGATATGCCCTCACCTGTTACCTGAACGTCCATATGGGTTCAGGAGTGTTACCCGGTGGCTTATCAGCTGAAATTACCCTCTCTCTCTGTATACATTACACGTGTCCCGTCGTGCACTCGTAAGAGGTATATTCAGCCTGTGACTCTGCCCCTAGGCCTCCTTCTCCAGTTTGCATAGAGGGAGAGTTAGAAAATGAAGTCGCCCTAGTTAGTTCGCGTAGGGTTAATGGTCCACTGCAGTACCTGGTCCATGGAAGGGTATGGTCCTGAGGAGAGATCATGGTTGGGCGAAACTACCATGCTGACGCTGTAAGGAATTCCAGAGCATATCTCAGAAACTCAACCAGGGAGGTCCTGGGCCATCTAAAGGGTGTACTTCAGGCTGTCTCCTCAGGCTTTCTTGGATGCAGCTTCACAGCTTCTACCCTGATACAAGGTGACAACCTGTGAATAATGAGGTGGGACAGCACTCTGGGTGGGCAAGTATGCACCAGCTCAATGGACCAGGCCTTCAACAGCTGCAAGGGCGGTATCCAGAATCCCATTAAACTCTGAACTGGTTTTGCCTGATATTCCGGCTACTTGGTGTACTTTTCGGTATTGCTATCGTGTACCTGACCTTGGCTTGTTCTCCTGATAATGCATAACACTTTTATAAATAAAATAAGGTAAATACGCTGCAATTGTTTTATCGTCTTAGTTGAAGGGACACATGCAGGTACACATGTAGACAACCCCCTCTGTCCTACAGTCTCTGTTCATATTGTTTACCTGTAGAACAACTGCCAAGCCTCTGTGTTTGGTGGATATAGGGCATGCAATACAATCTTCTCTACACGGAAACGTCCCTGGAAGTTTTTTTTAGCCAACACGCCTCTTTTTTTTGTGGGGGAAGGGGGAAGGTCTGTAGTGACTGTGGAGTAATCTGTCACGTATTGATCATCCCTGTCATCCCTGCCTTGGCCATCGGCGTGTCCGTGCCTGCCAGGTCTCTGCTGCGGCTTCCTGTGTGCGAGTATACTTACCCGTCCCAGTTCCTGTCCCTGCTGCTACGACCGTTTGTGTCCAGTGGTGGTGCCTGCCAGCACTTAGTACTCAACAACCCTCGTTCCTGCTTCCTAGCGTCCTGTGGGCGCCCTGCCCATCCCCTGGGGGGCGTATGTGGCATTGCTCTGTTATTTAAAGGGACAGTGTTCCAATTACCTCGCCAGTGACCTTTAACCTTCTGGGATATAAGGAACTTCCTGCCTCTGCTCCAGTGTCAGTTCATTGTTGTTCATTTGAGCTCCTGACCTGCTCCTGGGTTCTGCTGTTCCAGAGTTAACCCTGGAGATTCCTGATGTCAGCTTGTTTAGTCCATCAGAGCTCCAGACCTTCTGGCTGCCGTTACCTGCTGATCTTGCACCTGTTGTTCCTGCCGTTGCACCTGTCCAGTTATACCTGCTATATTCCTGCCGTTGCATCAATCCTCTATCTGCTGTTATCTGTTGCTTTACCTATCTGCTACCCTGTTGGGACCTGTCGTCCTCCTACAGCTATATACCTGCTATCATCACTCCCAGTGTCGGGTGTCCCTTTCCTGTACCTCTGCTGTCACCGTGGGTAGCCACGTCACTGGTAGCACCCTGGAGGTTCCCCGCAGTGAAATCTGTCCCAACCTTGCGATCGGCTCCGGTGAAGATCGGGAGCCCCTTTGGCCGTGTTCACATGGCTTATTCAAGCCGTAATTGCGGGACGGATCCCGCCCGCAATGCGGCTTGAATAAGGGGCGAGGCCGGGGCAGGGCGGGGGCACGGCGTACGCGCCGTAAATAATGTGCATGTCACTTTCTCCCCCCCGCGGCGGATTCGCCGAGTGGGAAGGAGCGACGGAATCCACAGTTATCTATGAGAACTGTGGATTACCGTAATGACAGGGACGGATTGGAGCCGTACTGAAGTGCAAATCCGGCGCGCAGTACGACTCCAATCTGCGGCCAAATAAGCCGTGTGAATATGGCCTTAGACTTCGCTCCCTGGCGTGGTCTCCATCTCTACCATCTTCGCCTGCGGTGATCACAGTGGATCCACACTTGTTAACCAACAATCGACGTCTCAGCGCCTACTGTCACCACCAGATCATAACATCTACATCCTCTAGATCTTTGTCCATAGCCAAAACACCTCAATGTTTTGATAATATATCATATATCTCCTTTGATCTATCATCTTTTAATGATTTTTACTGTTCTTTTGTCACCAATTTTGTTCTGTGTCGACATTAATAATCTGGAACAATTCTGTACTATGAGATTTTTATAAGCATCTCTCACTACGGCCTCAGGGTAACCCCTTTGCGAGAATTGATTTCAGAGATGACGGGCCTGCAGATGGAAGTCACTGTCATGTGAGCAGTATTATTTTTTTCAAATATTTTTCTTAAATCTGAACAGTTAAAAAATTGTAAGTGGAAAGAAAACCCTACAGTTACAGCTGCTGTACAAAACCATACACTGATTTGCATGAAATCTTGTAGACTTATTAAAATTAAACAATACTACAAATACAATTCTCCATGTAGCCCTTACCTAATTGATAACTGGGAATTACTGATTCCTGTTGTAAATTTGATGTGTCCCTACACAGTCTGATGATAGGAGAATGTGAACCATTTGACAAGGTGAATGGTAACATCAAGTTGTCAATTCATTCAAACATTTCTAGAAGGAATAATAAAGGAACTGTTATTCAGATTTAAGTAATGATGCTGCAGAATTGTTATTAAATAGGAAAGTATTAACTAAAATGTGTTAGGAAAACTGACAGATCATTTTTAAGCTGTTATATATTCTGCCTGTGACTGCATGTGATCAGAACTCTGTTCACTTGTATGGTATATAGCCTGATAATATTCTGCGGAAAGCCTGTATAAACCTGGTATCTGGCCACTATATGGCAATACCGTTGGTTTTATTGCTGCTTGTATAGTGAACCTCCAAAGAAAACAGAGATATATACAAAATGTATAAAAAATATTTATTGAAAAGAATGAAATAAAAAACATATAAACAAAATACCTTCAAGACAGTGCTGAGATGCTGTAAGCACTTATGGATAGTATCCGAAAGTAAAAAGTTTATATACAGTCATTCTCAAATCAGTGGATAACAAGTGATAAAGAACACCCCTAAGGTATGTTAGCAATCTCATCTTGAATAAACTAACGCTGGTAAAAGAAAATAATACAACACTACATAAAAATCAAGGGATAGAAACCATACCGACTCTATTTATTAAAAAGAATTAAATAAAAAACCTATCAACAAAATACCATCAAGACAGTGTTGAGATGCTGAAAGCACTCATGGATAGTATCCGAAAGTAAAAAGTTTGTATGCAATCATTCTATGGACAATTACGGTTCTCATTACAACAGTCCTTTGTCTAAATTCCAACAGAAACTCCTTATCTTGTGTACAGCTTTTGACAAAAATTTAATCACCAGACAACAATTGGAGTATTTGGTTATTTCTTCCTCTACTATTCCAACTTTCATTGATTTTATTTTGAAACCATTAGTTGAAGTTTTACCATCCTATTGAAAGGATTCTGGTTTAAGAAAATTGGTGGATGTTAAATTAGATTCCGAAATGACTCTTGTCACATGGAATCTTATACCTCAATTAGATGGTCTTGCAGCTATGCATTTTTTCTTTCTACATCTGACTTGGAGTCTAACATCTGTAAGTTAATTTTTCAATTGTTGGAATTTGATTTAATACACATATTTATTTTCTTTTTTGGGTATAAGTTTTTATATGCCAATACAAGGTACTGCCTTGGGGGCATTATGTGCGCCCTCATATGCTAATTTATTTTTAGTGTGGTAGAAAAATCTTTTTCGCAAAAAGTGCAAAGGGCACTGACCTTGAACACATATATGAATGATATAATGACATAGCAAGTTCCAGTGAGGATTTGGGTGTCTTTACTAATGCTTTGAATTTGAATGATCTGAACATTAAAATTACCTATAAATCAGGTCAATCTGCGATTGATTTTTTTGAATGCTCTTTTCAAGGTCGACCAATCTGGTTTTGTTAAAACAGATCTCTTCAATAAAAAGACCCCAGTGAGTTCTTTGTTGCATGTTAATTCCTCCCACCTTCAACATTTTATTAAGAACATTCCGGTTGGTCAATTTTTACTCACCAGACAGATCTGCTCCAATAATATGGATTTTGAGAAACAATCTGCAGATCCATGTTCTAGGTTTTGGGAAAAAGGTTCCAATTGGATCCAATCAGGACTTAAAAACTCCTAACACAAATCGAATTGATCTTTTACAGGATAAGAAATCTTCCTCTCATTCATTAAAAGTGAGATTTATCTCTACCTTTCATTCGTAGAGCAAGGACATGAATTTGGTTCTACATAAATATTGTGGTGTCCTGTTGATGAATCCAATATTGGCTCAATACTTACCTTCGCATCTGTCTGTTACCATTATTCTAACATTCTACATGATCTCGTAGTACTTATCATATTGGTTCTTAACCTACCAAATTATTTGGACGAAAGGGCCCTAAACGGGGCTGTTACCCCTGTGGTAAATGTCCTGCCTGCTCAAATCTGGATACTGCTACGTTTTTCTTTTTAATTCTTCAGGACAAAAAGAATACAGTATAACACATACTATTTCTTGTGACACCATGGAGATAATATACCAAGCAACATGTATAGTTGAAACCAGAAGTTTGCATACACTACATAAAAAGACGCATATGCATGTTTTTCTCTATATGACATAAAATCAGAATAAACCTTGCCTGTTTTAGGTCAATTAGGATTACCAAAATTATTTATATTTGCCAAATGCCAGAATAACGAGAGATACATTTTTTAAGGCATTTTTACTACGGCAAAAGTTTACATACACTAGGATTACTATGCCTTTAAAGAATTTAGGACAGTCCATATGATGATGTCATGTCTTTGGAAGCTTCTGATATTTTATTGGCAACATCTGAGTTAATTAGAGACACTCCTGTGAATGTTTTTAATGCACACTAGAAACACACTGCTTCTATCTGCAATATCATGAGAAAATCTAAAGAAATCAGCCAAGATATCAGGAAGAGAATTGTGGATTTGCACAAGTTTGTATCATCCTTAGGTGCAATTTCCAGATATCTCGTTTAACGGTCTGTGGAAGTGGATCCTCTGGACCACTGCAAGCGATGGTGTAAGCCACACCAGGGAGCGGAATCTAAGTAGGTCCGGTTTTCACCAGAGCCCGCTGCAAAGTGGGATGGACTTGCTGTGGCGGATTGCTACCAGGTCGCTACCCATGACGTGACTTGCTCGCGATGTTGGCCGAGGTGCTGCGTGGTACAGAATTGTGAAGTAGGCTCGTAGTCGGCGACAGGCAGAAGGTCAGGACAGGCGGCTTTGGTTCATAGTTGTGGACAGGCAGAAGGTCAGGACAGGCGGCTTTGGTTCGAAGTCAAGGGATGGAAGCAGAAGGTACGGTTAACAGTAGACAACAAGATATATGGGAACGCTTCCTCTCAAGGCACAGGGCACTATCGATTTGGCAAGGGTAGTAGGAAGGAGCAGGGCTTAAATAGGATCAGTACACTACGTGGAAATCCCTAAAGAAGCATTTATGCTATCTATCATACATGAAAAAACTTTGAGACTCTCGGTTCACATATTTTGATCAAAAGATGTTTAAGCTGCCCACGACTTTCAACGTGATCTCAAAATCGGGCAGTCCTATCCTATCTTTACCTCTCAATCGAGCCAATCAGGCCTCTCGCTGGGTCAACCGACCTCCATTATTCAGAGAGAAAAAATAAAAAACACCCAACCTGCAAGCTTCCCTTCTTATGACAGCCTGTGAGAGTGGGCGGGGACAGAAACCCAAAATGGAAGCACCCCTTCCTTCCCATATAGGTTAAAATCAATGTACACCAAGTATAACGTATGTTTCTGCACACAAAAACATTTCTGAAAAAACGTATGCAAACCTGGGTGCCACTGGCAGGGCTGCGGCACACATGTAATTATACATGTACACACACAGACCGCCGCCAGCGGCACATTACTGCAAAAAGGGCAATACACTACGTGGAAATCCCTAAAGAAGCATTTATGCTATCTATCATACATGAAAAAACTTTGAGACTCTCGGTTCACATATTTTGATCAAAAGATGTTTAAGCTGCCCACGACTTTCAACGTGATCTCAAAATCGGGCAGTCCTATCCTATCTTTACCTCTCAATCGAGCCAATCAGGCCTCTCGCTGGGTCAACCGACCTCCATTATTCAGAGAGAAAAAATAAAAAACACCCAACCTGCAAAGCTGCCCTTCTTATGACAGCCTGTGAGAGTGGGCGGGGACAGAAACCCAAAATGGAAGCACCCCTTCCTTCCCATATAGGTTAAAATCAATGTACACCAAGTATAACATATGTTTCTGCACACAAAAACATTTCTGAAAAAACGTATGCAAACCTGGGTGCCACTGGCAGGGCTGCGGCACACATGTAATTATACATGTACACACACAGACCGCCACCAGCGGCACATTTCTGCAAAAAGGGCAATACACTACGTGGAAATCCCTAAAGAAGCATTTATGCTATCTATCATACATGAAAAAACTTTGAGACTCTCGGTTCACACATTTTGATCAAAAGATGTTTAAGCTGCCCACGACTTTCAACGTGATCTCAAAATCGGGCAGTCCTATCCTATCTTTACCTCTCAATCGAGCCAATCAGGCCTCTCGCTGGGTCAACCGACCTCCATTATTCAGAGAGAAAAAATAATAAAAAACACCCAACCTGCAAAGCTGCCCTTCTTATGACAGCCTGTGAGAGTGGGCGGGGACAGAAACCCAAAATGGAAGCACCCCTTCCTTCCCATATAGGTTAAAATCAATGTACACCAAGTATAACGTATGTTTCTGCACACAAAAACATTTCTGAAAAAACGTATGCAAACCTGGGTGCCACTGGCAGGGCTGCGGCACACATGTAATTATACATGTACACACACAGACCGCCGCCAGCGGCACTTTTCTGCAAAAAGGGCAATACACTACGTGGAAATCCCTAAAGAAGCATTTATGCTATCTATCATACTTGAAAAAACTTTGAGACTCTCGGTTCACATATTTTGATCAAAGAAAATTGGTGGATGTTAAATTAGATTCCGAAATGACTCTTGTCACATGGAATCTTATACCTCAATTAGATGGTCTTGCAGCTATGCATTTTTTCTTTCTACATCTGACTTGGAGTCTAACATCTGTAAGTTAATTTTTCAATTGTTGGAATTTGATTTAATACACATATTTATTTTCTTTTTTGGGTATACGTTTTTATATGCCAATACAAGCTACTGCCTTGGGGGCATTATGAGCGCCCTCATATGCTAATTTATTTTTAGTGTGGTAGAAAAATCTTTTTCGCAAAAAGTGCAAAGGGCACTGACCTTGAACACATATATGAATGATATAATGACATAGCAAGTTCCAGTGAGGATTTGGGTGTCTTTACTAATGCTTTGAATTTGAATGATCTGAACATTAAAATTACCTACAAATCAGGTCAATCTGCGATTGATTTTTTTGAATGCTCTTTTCAAGATCGACCAATCTGGTTTTGTTAAAACAGATCTCTTCAATAAAAAGACCCCAGTGAGTTCTTTGTTGCATGTTAATTCCTCCCACCTTCAACATTTTATTAAGAACATTCCGGTTGGTCAATTTTTACTAAACCAGACAGATCTGCTCCAAAAATATGGATTTTGAGAAACAATCTGCAGATCCATGTTCTAGGTTTTGGGAAAAAGGTTCCAATTGGATCCAATCAGGACTTAAAAACTCCTAACACAAATCGAATTGATCTTTTACAGGATAAGAAATCTTCCTCTCATTCATTAAAAGTGAGATTTATCTCTACCTTTCATTCGTAGAGCAAGGACATGAATTTGGTTCTACATAAATATTGTGGTGTCCTGTTGATGAATCCAATATTAGCTCAATACTTACCTTCGCATCTGTCTGTTACCATTATTCTAACATTCTTACATGATCTCGTAGTACTTTATCATATTGGTTCTTAACCTACCAAATTATTTGGACGAAAGGGCCCTAAACGGGGCTGTTACCCCTGTGGTTAAATGTCCTGCCTGCTCAAATCTGGATACTGCTACGTTTTTCTTTTTAATTCTTCAGGACAAAAAGAATACAGTTTTAACACATACTATTTCTTGTGACACCATGGAGATAATATACCAAGCAACATGTATAGTTGAAACCAGAAGTTTGCATACACTACATAAAAAGACACATATGCATGTTTTTCTCTATATGACATAAAATCAGAATAAACCTTGCCTGTTTTAGGTCAATTAGGATTACCAAAATTATTTATATTTGCCAAATGCCAGAATAACGAGAGATACATTTTTTAGGCATTTTTACTACAGCAAAAGTTTACATACACTAGATTACTATGCCTTTAAAGAATTTAGGACAGTCCATATGATGATGTCATGTCTTTGGGAAACTTCTGATATTTTATTGGCAACATCTGAGTTAATTAGAGACACTCCTGTGAATGTTTTTAATGCACACTAGAAACACACTGCTTCTCTCTGCAATATCATGAGAAAATCTAAAGAAATCAGCCAAGATATCAGGAAGAGAATTGTGGATTTGCACAAGTTTGTATCATCCTTAGGTGCAATTTCCAGATATCTCGTTTAACGGTCTGTGGAAGTGGATCCTCTGGACCACCGCAAGCGATGGTGTAAGCCACACCAGGGAGCGGAATCTAAGTAGGTCCGGTTTTCACCAGAGCCCGCCACAAAGTGGGATGGACTTGCTGTGGCGGATTGCTACCAGGTCACTACCCATGACGTGACTTGCTCGCGATGTTGGCCGAGGTGCTGCGTGGTACAGAATCGTGAAGTAGGCGCGTAGTCGGCGACAGGCAGAAGGTCAGGACAGGCGGCTTTGGTTCATAGTCGCGGACAGGCAGAAGGTCAGGACAGGCGGCTTTGGTTCGTAGTCAAGGGATGGAAGCAGAAGGTACGGTTAACAGTAGACAACAAGATATATGGGAACGCTTCCTCTCAAGGCACAGGGCACTATCGATTCGGCAAGGGTAGTAGGAAGGAGCAGGACTTAAATAGGATCAGCGCCCGATGAAAACCAATCATCGGCGCGCTGTCCCTTTAAGCCTGACTGCAGTATCGGGGTTGGGGCTGCGGCGTCGCCCGCAGTGGGAGATGCCGCCGGGTGCGGATGTGCCCACGACCAGATACGGGGGTCACGGGGGCATCCGTAACATCTCGTTTATCTGTATAAACAAAATATATGCAAGTACAAACAAGATGGGAATGTCCAGCCATTATATCACTCAGAAAGGAGACGGGTTATGTGTCTCAGAGATGAACCTGCTTTGGTCTGACATGTGCGTATCAACCCAAGAACAAAAGCAAAAGACCTTGTGAATATGCTGGCGGAAGCTAGTAAGATTGTGTCATTATCCACAGTGAAACAAGTATTGTATCAACATGGGCTGAAATGTCACTCTGCCAGGAAGAATTTTCTGAGACCTGTCCTGTGGTCTGACGAAACTAAAATTTAACTGTTTGTCCATAATGACCATTGTTACGTTTGGAGGGAAAAGGGAGAAGCTTTGAAGCCTAAGAACACCATCCCAACTGTGACACACAGTGGTGGCAGCATCATGTTATGGGATTGTTTTGCTGCGCAAAGTACACCCCAATATATGCCGCAAAGATGCTGTGTGAACTCACCCCTAGGTGCACAAATAAACATAAAGTTTATTGTCTCTTGTAATCAAGCAATAACAAAACAACACTTTTTTCAGCTTATAAACAGGACAAATCCAAAGCATTCATTTCTTCAAGAATAACAAAACTAAACAATGCACAAGCCACACCAGGTCAATATCACAGCTTGAGACTTTCACACCACACTAAAGCCTCCAGCTATATTAGACTGTTCTACTCTGAGCTGTGTCCACTGCCTTTTATACGCCTGGTAAGGCCCGGACTGTAGCATGGGAGTGAACTTTCCCACCCAGGCTCTCCAGTCGATCTATAAAAAAAATCTGGACCTGAACTGTCCTGTCAAACTAATCTCATCAGCTTATTATTACAAAGGGATCTGGATAAGTTGGAGGCCTGGGCAGAGAAATGGCAGATGAGGTTTAACACAGATAAATGCAAGGTTATGCACATGGGGAGAAATCCATTACATGTTAAATGGAAAAAAGCTGGGTAAAAGTGACATGGAGAGGGACTTGGAAATCCTGGTGGACAGTAAACTTAACTGTAGTAGCCAGTGTCAGACAGCAGCTGCCAAGGCAAATAGGATTATGGGGTGTATTAAAAGGGGCATAGATACACAAGAAGCGAACATTATTCTCCCAGTATACAAGTTACTGGTCAGACTGCACATGGAATATTGTGTACAGTTTTGGGCACCAGTTCACAGGAAAGACATTGTAGAGCTTGAACAGGTACAAAGGTGGGCAACAAAAGTAATAAAAGGACTGGGTGGACTGCAATACCCAGAAAGATAAGCAAAATTAGAGTTATTTAGTTTAAAGAAAAGATGGCTTCAGGGTGACATAATAAAGATGTATAAATATATTTAAGGTCAATATAGAGATCTCTCCCAAAATATATTTATACCCAGGACTGTATCCAGAACAAGTTGGCATCCTCTATGTCTTGATATGTCATAAACATAGAAAGGGATTCTTTACTGTTAGTGCGGTGAGACTGAGGCACTCTCTGCCAGAGGAACTTGTCATGGTGAATTTAGTAGCAGAATTCAAAAAGGGTTTGGATGCATTTATAGATGTAATAATGCAACAAGTTATAGTGACTAGGATTCTGGAGAAGGGTTGTTGGTCCAGGGATTTACCCTGATTGCCAGATTGGAGTCAGGAAGGAATTTTTTCCCAAAAAAGAGGACAATTAGCTTCTACCTCATGGGGTTTTTTGCTTCCTATGGATCAACACTTTAGCAAAATAGGCTGAACTGGATGGAAGTCTTCTCTCTTTCCAGCCTTACAAACTATGTAACTATGAACTACCATAAAAAAAAAAAATAACAGGCTCAGCAACGTAACATCACTGGCAGCAGACTAGTTGGGGTTTTCATATCACCAAGGCCAACCACCTCGGTGATACATACTTTCTCTGGACCACTCTACCCCTTGGTCTCTTACATACCCTTCCCCAACTGCCCCAAGCCGGGGGACGGGCTGGGCACCTTCTGTCACTAGGCAATGGACTCTTGACAATGTATCTGCATTCCCATGCAGCTTTCCCAGTCTATCCTTCACATGAAAATTAAAATCCTGAACTGTGAGAAACCACTGTGTTACCCTGCCACCTTTCCCATTCTTTTCCCTTATCCATTTTAGTGGGGCATGATCAGATATCAGCAGGAATTTTCTCCCCAACATGTTATACCTTAAGGAGTCAAGAGCCCGCTTAATGGTGAGATACTCCTTCTCAACTATGGCATAGTTCCTCCCACATGCAGACAGCTTTCTACTGAGGAATATGAGAGAGTATTCCACACAGTTGATCTCCTGGGATAAGACAGACACATCTGTCTGGCCTATAAACTCTTTGCTGACATCTGGAGACACTAGAACCGGCTGTTTACACAGAGCCTGTTTGAGTTCTTGGAAAGCCTGTTCAGCCTCAGGTGACCACTTAGCCATGATAGATTTTGTACCTTTTGTAAAGTCTGTTAAGGGGGCTGTGATTATGGCAAAATTAGGGACAAACCTGCTATGGTATTCCATGATCCCCAGAAAGACTCTAACCTATATCGTGGTGAATGGACAGGGCCAGTTCTGTACCGACTCCACCTTGTTTACCTGAGGGTTGATCTCACCCTTACGTGCTATGTAGCTCAGATACCTTGCCTCTTCCATGCCCATGGCACAGTTCTCGGTATGGAAGCAATGACAACTACTTGTCTACATAACAGACTTTTCTCTAGAACAGTGGAGAAAACCCCATATGAACTATGGCATGGTGAGGAGCCAAGGGTAAAAACATATAAAAGTTCTTGGTTGCAAAGCAACGCAACATATCGAACTCAGAACAGAACAGTGGAAGGAATTTTAGTTGGATACAGCAATAACTACAAATGATACAGAATTCTAGACCTAAAACAGAGAGAGTTACTATTAGCAACAGTGTCACTTTTGCTGAAGAATTAAAAGATGGTGTGATGACTACACTGGAATCAAGAACAGAAGAGAAAACTGGCCGTGATCAGTCTACCACTGCATCTTCTGAACAAACAGTTGATGTCAGTACAAATCCAAATACCATGAGTGAAATGACACAACTGATCTCAGATATAGAACCAAGATGCTCAGCTAGAGAAAACAAAGGTAAAGCACAGGTACGTCTCTCTTACAAGGCAAGTACAGTTAATGTTTATGAACCCACATCCTGGAAGAAGTGTCACAGCTTCCAGAGAGGGAGGCCAGCAAATGGATAAAGGCAGCAGAGGAAGAAATGAAATCTTTGGGCACTGACAAATCTGCCAATAGGAAGAAAAGCCATAGGCTGTAAATGAACTTTTAAAGTGAAAGGCAATGCGTTGCCAAGGCATACTCACAAAAATATGGAGAAAACTATGACGAGACATTTGCTCCAGTGGACGAACACGTTACAATCAGAACTTTGCTCTCAGTAGCAGCTACAAATAAAATGCAGGTGAAACATTTTGATGTAAAAACAGCTTTCTTGCAAGGTGAATTAACTAATGACATTTACATGAAACAGCCACCAAGATTCAATGACGAGCAAAGACCAGACCTAGTATGTAAACTTCAGAAAAGTATATATGGTCTAAAACAGGCTGTCACGGTTCACGCTGCGGCCCCTGCTACGGACCGACAGCGTGCCCGTGTCTCCTGTGTCCCGGCCGCTGCTGCGACATCCCCTGGTGTCCCTGGCTCTTTGCACACACCTGTCCTGGCTCCTTCCACTCCTGAAGCCTCACCACCTGTGCTTCCTTCAGCTCCCTGGCATCCGGTGCGCACACGTGCTCCCTCTAGGGGCGTGCGCGTCACTGAACCACATTTAAAGAGCCAGAGTACCTTGGCCCTGCCCAGTGACCTGTAACCTCTGGCTACATAAGGAACCTCCTACCTTTACTCTGTGTCAGTTCGTTGTTGTCTTCAGCACAAGAGCTTGACCCCTTGGCTGCTACATTTCTGCTTTCTATTATAGGTTCCTTTACATCTGTCAGTTCCTGTTGGACATTTGCCACTGCACCAGCCTGCCTACCGGCTGTACATTTGCTGCTAAACCTGCTGGCCTATACCTGCTACTACCTGGACCGGGCATATGTTCACCAGCTACACCTGGACAGAGCATCCGTTTATCAGCCTCCAGTGCCCAGCCATCCAGTCCTGTACTTCGGCTACCCACTCCGGGTATTATCATCTCTGCCCACGGTGGGCCCTGTGGATCCCCTGTACCAGGACGTTTCTGGCTTTGCGGCCAGAAATTGTTACACAGGCAGTCAGAGAATGGGATGTAAAACTAAATGAAGTACTTACCAATGAGGACTTTCAGCTGAGTAAGACAGACCCCTGTACACAAAGAGACTGACAGACAGATGGATATTTGTGCTTATTTATTTGGATATTTTTAGTTGTTTTGGTGAAAAGGGGGAAGGAAAGGAATTACAACCCTTGAATCTGAACTTTGAGACCAAGATTTGAACAAAAGAAACTATCAAATTTTTTTCAGATCAGAAAGAAGTAAAAAGTTTTCTTCTAGCCCCAGAAGCAAAACTTTCAGGAAATAATTGAGATTTTGGGTTTTGAAGATACAAAAGCAGTAAAGCCCCTCGATGGAAACCAATGAAGGAAGCAGTCCAGGTACTTTTGGCTACCAAATGAAAACCAATCAGAAAGATCATAGGGAAATTGTATCATTACCCTGCCACAAGATTGTTTTGCAGGCAGAGGAATTTTATTTTAAAAAAGTCCCATCCAAGTCAGCTGGATTGGAATGGTGTAAAAAAAGTATATGCATCTAAAGGGACCTTGCACTTTTAAGCTAAAGTTACCACAAGTAATAAATGGAACCTGAGGGATATGTTGATGCGATGGGGATGGGAGATCATGGACAGAAAAAATATGTATATCTTTTTCTTGTTTGGGTGGTGTGTCAGCTGACTAGCAAAAAACACTATCTTTACATTTTCATAACAGAAAAAGAGTATTGCAGCACCCAACAATCAAGAAGTTTTTCTGGCTACGACAACTGTTGGTAGATTTTTGGGCCCAAAAACAGTTAGAAGACAAAAGGTCTTTGAAGCAATCAAGGGTGTTTTCATTGCATAGATAAAAAGGTCAACAAAAACCAAGCATTCAAGTAAAATATCATTTTCTGAGGATCTTTAAAAACAAGAATTTCTGGGAAATTTTTTGTTACAGCCAACAGAGGGTGCTTGCGACATGCTTATGAAATTTAGGAAGCAGAAAAAAATTCCAGGGAGAAGACGCTGGGTCTGGTGGGGCTGCCTAGCTGTTGAAAGGGGGGTTGAAACATATGCAACAGTTCAGTTTTTATTGGCTTTATACCGACAACAGGTGTCTGGTTAAAGGGGTTGTCTCACTACATCGATTCACTTGCAGTAAGGGGGAAATACTACAGCTAATGAAGTAGAGAAGTTTAAGCTCAGGGGTTGGAGGCCCAAAAACGGGGTTAGATGATATAGGGAATGGACAGGACCCGGGGGATGTAGGATGGCCCATCCTACTCACCGGACGTCCGTCCATTCCTAATTTTGCGTAGCTTACTGGATCCCCCTATACCCACCTTTAAACCCTTTGGGAGGCATTCCCCCCTACCTAAACTGGTATCATTTTTTAACATCTTTACTTGCATTACCCTTTAGTAATGTTTGCTTGAAAAAGGATTTGCCCAAACGTTGCTATAGTTTTACACTGAATACAAATTTGCCCTATTTTTTTTTAAAACATTTAAAATTTGGGATGACTTTCATATTGTTGAAGATCTTGCCGTGTTGTCAAATTAAATATGAGCTTTCCCTAAAGCTATTGGGGTGCAGTGATTTTCTATTAGTATTATTTAACCTAGGTTCTTCCCTTTTGCCCCCCCCCAGCTTTGAGTTAAAGGTGTGCGCTATCATTTTTTATTTATGGCTTCTTCTGGCCTACATGAAGACTGCTGGGACACCCGGTCTGTAGCTTAGCAAACCCGCGGCAGTATAGGGAAAAATAGAACAGGTCTGTAGCTATAGCGATCTGTGGATTTTAGCAGCCCATTAAGAGGGGGGGGGGGGGGGTATCTTGGAATAGGTAGGACAGTTAATAGGCACATATTACAAAGTGCTTGTTTTTGCAAGTCTTTAAAAAAAAAAGCAATCCCTTTTAGGAGACAACCCCTTTAAAAAGTTAATTTTTGGGTTCTCATATGCATTGTTTGCTAGTCCTTAGTTCTCCTCTTGTACCTCCATGTTGAAAAAAAAACACATTTTAAAGCATGTAATGGTTGCTGTATGTCTCAAATAAAGTATACAGTGAATATTCATCCCACAATGTCTGTGTGCTGATGCTTCTGCTCCAGAAAGCTGCAACAGAATCAACTTCACATTTGGCCCCAGGATTCAACTTTACTGGTGGGTCCCAAGAATTAACATCCCAGGCACCCCAGTCCGACACTGGATTGAACAGCTGCTTTTCGTCTGTGGAACACTGATGGAAGGCTACAAGCTCAGGACCTTAATATGTAATAATGTAATTATAACTAGACCCAGGAACAAAGAGAATTGACTACTGGGATGATCGGGCTTGGTTTTCCCCCTGCTCTGCTTGATTAATAGGTTTTCTGTTAGGCAAATAAAGAAACCTTTCAATGAAGTCAAGCTGGGTGAAGAGAAGGTAGAGAGGAGCTGACAAACAGACACCTCTAACCACTCGTGGCTCTTTTTAAAAGTAGATAATAATATAAAAATGATGTTTTAAAAAAGAAATAAATTTTATTTAATCAAGGTTATAAAAATATACAAAACATATTCAAGTAATATATCCCTACAATGATATATCAATAAATTTATACTCTCAATTAAACTGCATGGTAAACACTGTCAATAGTGAAACTGTTGTGTGCATACCCCATGTTAAAAAAAATATTTAAAAAACTGCTACTATACATTTAAGTTAAAAAGTTGATTTAAAAAATAGGCTTTGTCCCGTTAATACAAAGCCTCAAATATATGAATTGTTGCAGTGTTTCAGAGTAATACTATTCTTTGTTTGAGGGAAGCTCTTGATTTTTCATGCTGTCCATGGTTAGGCAGCATAGATCTGTTGTGTAAAACTATACTGTACACAGCTAGAGTACAGCTAAAGCGGAGCGATACAAAGGTGCAGTTGTACAAAATATGGGACCATGGGTTTGAGGATTGCGGAAGGTCTCTCTGCCACCTCTGAAGCGTTGGTCACACACCAGATTTTTCAGACAAAAAAATCCAACACGAGATCTAAAATCCGAGGTGAGTCTCTCCGATTACTGCTGCAGATTTTCATATTATGGCAGCAGTTTTCACCGTGGATTTAGATGTAGACTAGCCACACTTCAGGGGATTTCATGTTGAAAAAAATCCAATACGAAATCCCTGGTACAAATACGAGGTAAATGTCTTAGATGTCTGCTATAGATTCTCACATTGTAGCAATAATTTTCTCCGTGGATATGAATGCAGATTAGAATTATTGAAATGGCTTCGGTGTTGGAAAATCTAGTATATAATCCATGTCAGAAATGCGAGGTGACTGTTTTGGATCTCTATCATGGTATCTCACTTTGTAGCTGCAGTTTTTGATCTGGATACGAACATGGACTAGCCCCATTTCAGTGAGACTAATCCGTTTCTTGGATGCCCAACATGGAATCTATCTGGATTCTGAGTCAAAGAAGTGTCACCATACTTTTTTTCTGCATTGGGCATTTAAAATCTGTGGTGAAAAAATCAGTTCATAATGTAAAATGTGGTGTGGATTTTTCATAGAAATGGCCATGGATTTCAAGCAAACTTTGATATGGATTCTAGCACAGAGTCAACATTGGAATTTGTGTCAAAATCCAAAGTGTGAACATTACCTAAAATTATACCAGGAAACCTCTGTTACGGATTTTGCATTGGAACCTAGAAGCTTCAAGTTATGCGTTTAAGTAAGTATAATGTATTCATCCTATCAGTGCATCTCAAAAAATTATATTATCATTGAAAAATTAATTTACAGTATGTTTGTAATTTAAATCAAATAGAGAAACCCATATATTTATAGACTCATTACACATACAGCAGTTCCTTTTATGTATTTTAATGTGGATGATTATGGCCTACAGCTAATAAGAGCTTAAAATTCAGTATGTCAAAAAAATTAATACAGCACTATTGGCCTACTGAAGTGTCTGTACAGCATATGCTCAATACTTTGTCAGGCTCCTTTTGTATTGATTTCTGCATCAATGTGGCGTGGCATGGAGGCGTTCAGCCTGTGGCACTACTGAGCTGTAATGAAAGCCCTGGTTGCCTTGATAGCGCCCTTCAACTTAGTTGCATTGTTGGCTCTGGTATCTCTCATCATAGATTCTCTGCCACGCTTGCTATTACATGGTCCGTGGGCGATGAATTATAGTGTTTGCCCTGTCCAACTGACCATGATGTTGTACCATCTTTTGGCCGCACACTGACGGTATTTAACCCTCGTAAGTCCTGGTATTTGTCTTCACCAGTCATTTGCTTGTAAGCTGAGGGTTCATGAGGCAGCTCCTCCCAACTCACTTGCCCGAAATCTTGGTGTTTGCCTAGACTTTTGTCATCCTGTCTTGCCCAGTCTGTCTGTTTGTCTATGTCTTGCCTTGTTAATGTTATCCTTGCCTGTGTTCTTAGCTTGTGTCCTAGTCTATGTTCTTAGCCATAACTCGTGCCTGTTATCCTAGTTTATGTTCCTCCTGTAGTTCCTTGCTTGTTCTGTGTTCCTTGCCTGTCTGAGCTCCTAATTTGTTTGAGCTCCTAGCTTGCCTCTGTTGTTTGCCTGTGTATTCTAGCCTGTGTTCCTGCCTCTTTACCTTTCCTCTGTATCCTAGTCTGTGTGTTTTGTTTCTGGCTTTGTATTCCAATTTGTGTGTTTTGTACGTTGGCCTCTGTTAAACCCATACATGCCAACTCTCCCGCTTTTGGCGGGGGGTCCCGCTAATTGGGGTCCCCCCGCCCTCCTGGCAGAGATGGCATTCCTCCCGCCGGGGCGCCAGAGTAGCGCTGTTGTGCTACACTGGCGCCGCCGGGCGCTGCTACTGGCGGGTGAAGCTCGGTGCGTGTCACTGTGCAGGGAGGAGGCAGGAGGGATCGCTCCCTTCTCCTCCTGTATGTACAGCGCCGGCCGGTGAGCGCTGTACATACAGGTCAGCGTCGCAGGGGGTGTGACGCGCGGCTGCACTCACTCCCCCTGCGATGCTGAGGAGATCGTCAGGAGCTGGCCGTGCTGCAGGGAGCCTGGTGAGGTAAGTGACTTTTATTATTTTATTTGTATTAGCTATAGGGGGGCAACTACCTGGCTAATGAAGGGGGCAACTACCTGGCTAATGAAGGGGGCTACTGGCTACAAAGGGGGCAACTACCTGGCTAATGAAGGGGGCAACTACCTGGCTAATGAAGGGGACAACTACCTGACTAATAACGGGGGCACTACCTGGCTAATGAAGGGGGCAACTACCTGGCTAATTAAGGGGGCAACTACCTGGCTAATGAAGGGGGCAACTACCTGGCTAACAAAGGGGGCAACTACCTGCGTGTAAGGGGCCCAACCTGGTAAGGGGGGGCTACTACCTGGCTATAAGGGCATCTACCTGGCTTTCTTCCAAAGCCATTATGCAGTTAGATGGAGTGGGGTGTGGCTTATTTAAGGGGCACGGCACACAAAAAGATGGGCGTGTCCATGCAAATTTTGCCACGGCCGCCCTCTTCGGTCTCCTGCTTTCTCATTTTCAAAAGTTGGCAACTATGGTTAAACCTTCCCGTTTGACCCCAGTCTGGCCTTTTTGTTTGTCTCATTCTGCACCATGTTGCTATCTTTTTATCTCCTTGTTACAGTACCTGGCAAGTCTCCTGGTCCCTTGTTTGGTCTGTTGGTCCTCTGTCTGTGTAGTGCCTTTTGGTGTTTCTGAACTGTCCAGGTCACATCTGGCAGCCATCAGAGTTAAGCCATCCTTACTATCAAAAACTCTGTGAAGAGCTCTCCACAGAGTTACGCCTCCTAGAAGCAAGCCCAGTCATGATACAGTGGGTCCAAAACCCATTGTATATGTGACATTTAGGTCAGGCGAGTTTTCTGGCCAATCAAGCAAAATAATACTATGCATATTAATCAAGGTATTGCCAATTTTGGCAGTGCGGCCAGGTGCTGGGTCCTGCTAGAAAATGAAATCAGCATCTCTATAAAGATTGTTAGAAGAGGGAAGCATGAAGTGATCTAAAATTTCCTGGTAAATGGCTGCGCTGACCTTGGACTTGATATAACACATTGGACCAACACCAGCAGATGACAGGGCTCCACAAACCATCACTGACTTTGGAAACTTCATATTGAACCTCAAGTACCTTGGATTGTGGCCTCTCCAGACTTTGGGACCTTGATTTACAAATTGAAATGCAAAATTCACTTTCATCTGAAAAGAGAACTTTGGACACTGGGCAATGGTCCAGTCCTTTTTCTCCTTAGCCCAGGTAAAATGCTTCTTGTAACCCAAGTCCCAGATATGTCTGTGTGTGGTGGCTCTTGAAGCACTTCAGCCAGAGTCCACTCCATGTTAATCTCTCTTAAATTCTTGAAGGGCCTTTTCTTGATAATCCTTTCATCCCCGTTGCTTTTTCTACCACACTTTTTCCTTCCTCACAACATTCCTCTAATATGCTTTGATTCAGTACTCTGTGAGCAGCCAGATTCTTCAGCAATGATCTTTTGTGGCTAGTCTACTTTCTGGAAGGTGTCAGTGACTGTCTTCTGGACAACTGTCAAGTCAGAAGTCTTCTTCATGATTGTGTAGCCTACCGAACCAGACTGATGGTCCATTTAGAGGCTTAGGAAACCTTTATGTTTAACACCATGAGTCAACAACATTGATTATTCTCACATTATTCTACATTTCTGATATACTGAGTTTTAGGTTTTCATTAGCTGTAATCCATAATCATCCAAATAAATAAACACTTTAAATATATCACTCTCTGTGTATTGAGTCTATACACTATATGGGTTTCTCTATTTGACTTTCATTATGGACATAAATTAACTTTTCAATGATATTCTAATTTTTTGAGATGCAATAGTACTCATTCTTTTCTATTTATGTCAATTATTATTCTTTGATTTCATTGCTTGCTTCCTGCCAGACTCAGTCGATGGATACATAGTAAAGCATTCAGTGACTTGAAAATAGAACAAGTCACTTATGTGTTCCCTGCTCAGCTTATTAATGAATATTAATAATCTCAGTCTCCTGAGATAAGAACTAGTTCACTTTTTAAAGCTTAAGTATTCATAAGGGGGAAGCATCAAAACAAGTTATTTTCCAACTGCATTCACTATTTAATATTCTGTCAGAGAACCTCTTTTAACCAGTAAAGCTGAAGATGTATGTCAAAGAAAAATAACAAAAAAGGGAATAGAAACAGATTTGTCAGTGCAGCCTTAAAAAGCAGTTTTGTACGTACACTTCTCACAAAAAGTTAGGGATATTTGGCTTTTAATTGAAATTTCAGGATGAACCTAAAATTTAATTTTTTTAAATGAACTTAATTAGACCATCTGTTAACTTTAGAATGCACATGCCCAACTGTTCAATGTTTCAGTACTTATTGAACAACTTTTTGTTCTCTCAAAAGGAGCTTAATGGCAAAATTCACAATAGGTATTTGATCCCTTGATCACTTAAAAAAATTAGGGGATCAATTTGAATTGGGATTTAAACAGTCCTCTTCATCATGCTGTTCACATTTTGACATCATGAGACCAAGACAACACCTTACAATTGATCAACAGTACCTTGCCATTGTGAGGCTTCAAGCAGGATGCTCTCAGACAGAAGTGGCCACTGAGCTTAGAGTGTCACAGAGTGTCATCAGCAGGTTGCAACAGAGAAACACAGACTAGAAAAGTCACAGAAAGGCAAAGAAGTGGACGTCCTATGGCTACATCACACACTGATGACTGCTTCATTGTAATCAATGTTCTGTGGAACCGAATGATTAATGCCACACAACTCCAGGCACATTTAAGGAAGGTGAGAGACAACCAAGTGTCACATTAGACCAATGATAACTGTTTATATCAGTGTGGTCTGCATACTAGATGACCAGCAAAGGTACCTGATCTAGCTGATGCATAGAGCTCTCCTTGACGTCTCTAGCATAGTTGGCGGCCATAATTTCTGCTCAGAGTGAACAGCACTGAGGACCACTGGTACCTCATCCAGCGTAGATGCTTTCTGGCCCATGTAAGACGATGATGCCTGTGCCATTTGGTGTAGACTATGCTGATGTTAATAGTTCTGACATGACACTTGGTTGCCTCTCACCTCCCTCAAACAAGCCTGGGGTTGTTTGGCATCCATCATCCGATTAAGCACGGCATTGTTTACAATGAAGCGGTGATCAGTGTGTGATGTAGCCAAAGGACTTCCACTTATTTGCCTTTCTGTGACTCCTCCAGTCTCTCGGTATCTCTGTTGCAACCTGCTGATGACACTCTGTGACACACTAAGCTCAGTGGCCACTTCGGTCTAAGAGCATCCTGCTTGAAGCCTTACAATGCGGAGGTACTGTTCATCAATTGTAAGATTTTGTCTTGGGCTCATGATGTCAAAATGAGAACAGCATGATGAGGAGGATTGTTTAAGTCCCAATTCAAATTGATTCCGTAAATTAATTGGATGATTCCATTAAGTTACTTGTTAGAGATCAGCAAGTTGTGCACAAAGTACTGAAACATTGAACAGTTGGACATGTGCATTCTAAAGTTAAGAGATGGTCCCATTTAGTGGATTTCAAAAAGAATTCAAGAAATTTTATGTTCATCCTGAAATTTCAACCAAACGCCAAATATTCCTAACTTTTTGTGAGTGCATATTATATTACAGTGTCGAAATAAGTAGAGCTTTGCATGACTTTTGCAGAACTATAAATGACCAGATGAACAGTGTCATAAAAAAAGAGGTTAGCAAAGCAATTATAGCCATACACTGCCTCTACTAACTCCATACAGTGCTTATACAATTTATGCTCCTTATTGACCAGGGCCGTTTCAAGGCTGAATCGATCTCAGGGCAGTGAAAAAAAATATTTTCTCCTCCCCTCCACTTTAACGATACCATTAACCAGTTCCTGACCAAGCCACCTTTTACCTTCCTTTATGACCAGGCATGTTATCATTTTCTTTAGTAATGCTTTATCACATATTATTTTACAAATTTGTCACCTTTTTTGTGATATGCAAGGCTTACATTTTTTTTCCAGAATATTAGGGAAATGATAAAGAAATACAAAAGTCTGTTTTTGATATTTTTTATTTATTTAAAAAAGTGGCACTAAAAAAAAATTGGGGTTGGGCATTTTTTACTGGGCATTATATATGGTGATATAAAGTTTTAGGGTGTTCAGGAGCAGGGCTAAAAGTTGAGATATAGGCTGTCGGTATTTTAATTATTAACCCAAAAAAATTTTATTTTTTTTTTTAAAAAAGACCCTTCAAATTTAAAAATAAATTTGTTTGTGATTTTCCCTATGACTTAGGGAAATAGCATAGGAGAAATACAAAATCCCGTTTCTAGATATTAGTTATTCGATTTCACAGACAAAGTGGCCCTCTCATTAAATGGGTTGAGTCTGATTTTTGATCAATATCATGGCACATATATATATAGGTGGAATTAAACTTTTTAGTTCTCAGTAAACAGGCTAAAAGTTGAATATAGTTCGTATTTTAATTTTATCTATTTCATTTTATTATTTCTGATTTTATTTATAAAATTTAAACCCCTTATATTCTTAGAAGAATAGTTTTTCTATTATCAAGTCTGGTGGAACACCACCTATTAATAGGAGAGCCTTATATCTATAGCAAATTACTAGCTCCAGTAAGGGATCCCAAGCCTACTACTTGGGCATTCGTCCCTAATCTCATGGACACAGATGGGGCCAGGTTAGCTGGCGAAACATGACGGGGAGGTCAGATATGACGTTTTAAATTGTGATTTCTCACCTCTATCTACAAGTGTCACCTGCTGCAGGGGTGTCACAAGGGGACCTTATTTGTTCTGTGTCCATGAGATTAGGGATGACTGCCCAAGTAGGAGGCTTGGGATCCCTTACTGGAGCTAGTAATTTGCTAATGATATAAGACTCTCCTATTAATAGGTGGTGCTCCACCAGACTTGATAATAGAAAAGGAGTTATTCCTTCTTTCAGAAGCAAAAAGGGTTAAATGTTGAGGTTAGAAATCAGGTTTTTAAATAGTGTGTATAGAGGTTAGAGTTATATTAATAAAAGTTACGTTTTAGTGTTTAACAGATAGAGAACTGATAGAGTTTAAGTTTGTCTACGGCAAAATAGTAAATATAGTGATCAAAAGTCACTCTCTGTTCTCTTGCGAGATTCCCAATTTTTTGGAGATTATCTGACTGCGCACACCACCCCACTCCTTAAGGCAAACGGTTGCCTGTCCAACCCGCCTGTTGAAACAGCCCTGTACTGAGCTCTACTCAATGTCCAGATGCGCAGGACAAATGCTTCTTGATGGCTAAGTACTGGATTCTGCCTTCCTTCTTTTTTTATGGAGCTACTTTTGCTGAACTACCTCTGTCCAGAACCATAATTCTATATCTAATTGACAAGTAGCCACATATTTTAGATTTCCATGCTGTGTTTTTTTTTTTGTATTTGATCAGACTTATGTAAAAGGGGTTTTGCCATGAAGTAAAATTGACATGGGAAGCTTGCAAACTAAATAAACATTTTCACCATTCATCATTATTAAAAATTCTGTACAATTTTTTTTGTTTTATGCTGCGTCCTATCGTGTAGTTGATCCCATTGTTTACAGCTCTGTCAATCAACTTGCAGTAATAAAAAAAAAAAAAAAAAAAGAAACCTCAATGAGGTATGGGCATTGATAAAGAGAAAAAAAATCCACAGGTTTGGTTCTTGCAGGGATTTGAACCGAGTACCCTTGTGCTGTGAGGCAAAACCTTTACTTCTGAGCTACATTGTAGCTACTCTCAGCTCTATACATAAACTGACCTTTCTTTGAATACAGAGAGGAAAGGCATGGTGATATCATCCTGTTGCCAGTTATTTCTTTAGGGGTATTACTGATTGGGTAAATTCACAGTTTGAGGAATTGGTAGTGCCCATTAGTTGACCGCTGTTAGTATACCTGAATCATGACAAATACAAATTAAATTATTTATGTTGACTGCAATGCACATTTTCATATGTGCTTCTTAGACAGTCAGAGATACTGTTTACAGAATTGCACATGGCAAGTGTGTTACAAGTCGCCCTGCAGCCCGCATGTCGGGCTGCAGACGCACTTGTGCTGTCAGCAGTTACTCACCCAACCACCCTCTTGTTTCTCCGCATTCTTCTGTTGATTGGGGTGCTCATCGGCTCACTGAGATTTAAAGGGCCAGCGCATCAGTAATTGGTTATTGCCAGGCGCTGACCCTATATATCTGGGACACTTCCACTACTTCCTCCGCCAGATCTAAAGTGCTTTGTGCCTACAATGTAAAGTGTTCCAGAGTGTTCCATTGCTATACCGTGTACAGTACCTATTGCTTCTGTCCCTCGACTATGAACCTTAGCTGTTTGTCCTGACCTTCCTGTATGTCCCCGACTACGACCCAACCTAGCGATTCTGTACCATGCAACACCTCGGCGGCCAGTGAAGGCAAGTCCCGCCAGGAGTAGCGACCTGGGAGTTCGCTTGCCACAGCGATTCCAGCCTGCTGTGCAGAGGCTCTTGTGCAAGCCAGAGGCCCCAAAGACTCTGCTCCCTGTTGCGGCTTACACTATAGCCTGCAATGTTACAGCGGATCCACTATTCCAGCCATTAAAGTTAGATCTAGCCATGGATCCCGCCAAGGTACCTATGCCAAGCGTTGCTGACCTCACCACCTCGTGGCCCAGTAGTTGCAGCAGCAGAGACGTGTGTTTTTCTGAGAGGCAGGAGGAGCTCTGTCTTGAACGCGAGCTGTTCTGGTCACGCCATCTACCACTTCTTGTTCCGGTGTTCTAGAGGCCTCTGATGCTAATCCCGCAGCCTTCCGCTGAAGAGCCCATGCAAGTTGACAGGGCCCACCTGACCCAGCAAGAGTTGTCCCGATGTAGGGAGGTGTATCTGTATCTTTACTGCGCCAGCCCTGAGCACTGCCGCAGAAACTACTCACAACTTCCCCAACGTCCAGGAAACACACGCACCTAGGTTACAAGGGAGAGGCGTCCCTAGGTATGAATAATCCCTCTACACGTCTGACAATGTCGGTGCAGATCTCAACACGGTCTGTAGTCTTATTTTAGGCATCTGCTTTTCTGGATTCCGGATCAGCCAGGAACTTCATACACGCCTCCCTGGTGACCAAGTATCGCTTCCCGTGGTCCGCCTGGTCAAACCTCTGGTAATCTCCTCCTCTCTTCACATGGGGGCATTACACAAGCAGAAGATCACATTCTATGTTCTGCTCCATTCTTCCACGGCAATCCTCCTGGGACTTCCGTGGCATCAACACCATGCCCCTGTTCTTAACTGGAAGATAGGTGAAGTCACACGCTGGGGACAAGACTGCCAGTCCCACTGTTTGGTAATAGCTCACCTCGTGCGCCCCACTTCTCCACTAACGCCTCTCCAGCTTCTGCCAGGCCTGCATGCTACATATCAGGACTTCACTGACGTTTTTCTGAGAAACAGGCTGAGACCCTTCCACCTCACTGCCTTTATGACTGTGCTATAGACCTACTGCCAGCACTAGTCCTTCCCGGGGCAGGGTCTACCCCTTTTCCGTGTCAGAGACCTAAGCCATGTCGGCCTATATACAAGAAAACCTCCAGGAGGGGTTTATTCATAAGTCCTCCACTCCAGCCTGTGCCGGGTTCTTCTTTATAGAGAAAAAAGAAGGTCCACTATGTCCCTGTATTGCTTATCGCGGTCTCAATAAGATAACCATGAAGAACCGTTATCCTCTGCCATTAATCATGGAACTCTTTGACCTGCTTCATGGAGCTAAAATCTTTTCTAAAATCTTTTCTAAATTGGACTTGCCTATAATCTCTTTCTGATCTGTGAGGGTGATGAATGGAAGATGGCCTTCAACACTCGCGACGGGCACTTTGAATACCTGGTGATGCCCTTTGGTCTGTGCAATGCTCCAGCAGTTTTCCAGGAATTTGTCAATGACATATTCAAGGACCTCCTGTATACCTGTGTTGTTGTCTACCTGAATGACATTGTCACGGTTCACGTCGCAGTCCCCTGCCATGGACCGCCAGCGTGTCGTGCCTTCCTGGTAGTTGCCTGTCCTTTTGCTTCCTGGGGTTCCTGTGGCGCATGTGCCTCCTAGGGCCTGCGGCAGTTTCCCTGCCTTTTATTGGTTTCCTGTCCTGTCACCATCTTTTGCCTTTTGGACCCTGACTATAAAGAGGAAGTTCCTGCCTTTTCTCGGGGTCAGTCCATTTCAGTCCTGTCATTGCATGTTTGCTGCTTTGCTTGCTTGTTGCAGTTTTTATGCGAGTCCATCTCTGGCTCCTGCCAGTGTCTCTGGACCTAACCCCTGAGATGCTGGTCCAGTTCCTGTGTTCTATCAGAGCTCCTGACCATATGTCTGTCGTCTTCTACTGTCCTGTGTCTGCTGTATCCTGATGTGATCCCCATCCTGATCCCTGTCCTGTGCCTGCTGTGTATCCTGCCATGTCACCTGTCTTGTTTCTGCCGTATCCTGATGTTGCTATGTGTACGTTTATTCCGGCTGTATCCTGCTGCACATGCTACCTATGTTCCTGTCTACCACCGCCTGTGTTCCTGTCCTGCACCTCGGCTGTCACTGCAGGTAGCCACGTCGGGGGTAGCGACCTGGGGGCCCCACAGCAAAGTCCATCCTGCTTTGCGGCGGGCTCCAGTGAAGACCAGGGGCCCCTTAGACTCTGCTCCCTGGCGTGGTCTCCATATACCATCCACCTGCGGTGATCACAGAGGATCCACACCCAGATGTCAGCAGTCGGCGCTTCAACGTATGCTGTTGTTGCCGTATCCGTTACAGAATGGACTGACGATGGATCCCGCCGTGGTGACCCTGCCTACATTTTTCTGCTGTTGTCTTGCCAGTCTATTGGCCCCTGGCTCGGGGTTCCCCCGGGTTCTATCCTGTCCATTACTCTTGGTTCCCCCGGTTGTCTTCCCAAGCTCAGGGCCCAGCCCAGAGCGTCCGTTCCCCTAGTATGGTCCCCCCGGAGCGCCCTTCCCTGCCATGGTCCACCCCCAGAGCGTTCATTGCCTGCTCTGGCCCACCCCAGAGCGTCCGTTGCCGCTCATGGTCCCGCCCAAGCGTCCGTACCCATTTTGTTGTTTTCCCCCCCGGGCCCCCTCCCTTTTTTGTCTTCCCCCGTTTTTTTCCCTCCAGGCACCCCCTTTATCTGGGTGACCCCCTATAGGGCTATATTCACCCGGGATTTTTTTGGGGTTGCCCCCGTAGATTTTGCGGGCCCTGACAATTGGAAATGTTTTTTTGTGATTTGGAGGGGTAGGAGAGGGCTTTGAGGGTGGGGGCTTAGGTTTCCCCCTTTCTCATACCGCCCAGCGTTGTGCTTCCTGGTGTTTCCTTTTTCCTGTTGCTTTTGGGGTCCTCTGGGCCCTTTCCTTGGGCAACCCGTGCGGAAATTCCTGTTTTATTTGGTTTCCATAGTCTGTGCTTTTACTGTCCCCCTTTTTTGCTGGTTTCCCGATGTGATCCCCTTTGACCCTGTCCCGTGCCCGCGTGTATCCCCGCCCTGCACTGTCTTTTTCCGCCTATCCCGATGTTGCTAGTGTACGTTTATTCCCCGGGTGTTCCTGCTGCACTGCTACCTATGTTCCTGTCTACCACCGCCTGTTTTCCCTGTCTGCCCCTCGGCTGCCCACTGCAGGTAGCCACGTCGGGGGTAGTGACATGGGGGTCCCGCAGCGAAGTCCTTTCCCGCTTTGCGGCGGGCTCCGTGAAGACCAGGGGCCCTTAGATTCCGCTCCTGGCGTGGTCTCCATATACCATCTCACCTGCGGTGACACAGAGGATCCACACCCAGATGTCAGCGGTCGGCGCTTCAACGTACAGTATGCTGTTGTCGCCGTATCCATTACAGACATCCTGGCTTTCTTACCCGATCCAGAGTCTCATCGGACCCATGTGCGCCAGGTACTGAGGCATTTCTGTGCTAATCACCACTATGTCAAGTTGGAAAAAGTGCATTTCCCACCAGACCAGTTTTCCATTTCTCGGGTACATCATCTTGGACAAGTGTCTGCAGATGGACCGAGTGAAATTGTGTGCCGTTCCGTAGTGGCCAAAGCCAGTTGGTCTTTGGGCCATACAGTGGTTTTTGGGCTCTACCATTTACTGCCGGCAGTTCATCCCACATTTCTATACGCTGGTGGCACCAATCGTGGCTTTCACCAAGAAGAATACCAGCCCAAAGCTGTGGTCTCAGATGTTTGAAGGGGCCTTCTCTAAGTTGAAGTCAGCCTATCCTTAGAAGCCCTTTTCCATAGAAGTTGATGCCTTTTCTGTTGGGGCTGGAATGGTCCTCACGAAAAAAGATGCCAAAGGAAAGACCCTCACGTGTGGATTCTTTTCTAAAACGTTCTCTCCTGCAGAAAAAAATACACCATTGGGGATTGGTAATTGCTGGCCATCAAACTGGCCTTGGAAGAATGGCGCCATCTCCTGGAGGGAGCTCGGCATCCAATAAACATTTACACCGACGACAAAAATCTCCAGTACCTCCAGATGGCCCAATGTCTCAATCCACACCAAGCTAGATGGTCCCTTTTCTTCTCACGGTTCAACTACTTGTTTCATTTCTGTCCTGCAAAGAGAAACATCAAGGCTGATGCCCTATCCACTCTCCCGTGCTTCTAACATGATTGGGGAAGAGGTTGTCTCTCAGTACATTGTGTCCCCTGAATGTCTGATTTCCGCAGCTTCTGTTGTCCTCCAACGTGTTCTCCCAGGTAAGACGTATGTGCGCCCCACGCTCCGAAGGAACATTCTGAAATGGGGACATTGCTCTTTGGTGGCTGGGCATCCCGGTGCTCGAAAATTCAATCAGCTAATCTCCTGCTTCCATTGGTGGCCAGATCTTGCCAAAGATACCAAGAAATTCGTGGTATCCTGTACTACCTGTACCCGCGATAAGACACCTCACCAGAAACTGCCACCGGTTTGCTGCAACCCCCAATACTCCATGGTCTCACATGGCAATGGACTTCATCACCGATTTGCCATCGTCCTCCGGTAATACTATTATTTGGGTGGTCACTGATCGGTTTTCAAAAATGTCACACTTGTTCACTCCCGGCTCACCCCTCTGCTCCCACCTCACAACTTTTTTGAAGCATACATTCTTCTATTGAAGCGCTCCCCGCTATTGTTCTCGGGCCAGGGGGTCAATTTGTCTCAGGTTCTGGCATAAATTGCTCCTCGACTAGAAGGAGGAGTTGGGAGATAGAGTTCCGTTGGTTCCTTGGGCAAAATACTTGCCCCATTCGTCTCAGCATGGCAAGGTGCCTGGTCAAGCCTGCTGCCATGGGCGAGAGTTTTCCTTACATCAATCTTTGTGATTCATAGTTGCCAATGTTCCCCCTTTCTATGGTTCGTTTAAGGACAGCCTCTACTCCACTCTCCCTCTGATGCAGCTTCCAAGGTCCCTGCTATGGAAGTCCTGGTTCAGGATTTGACATCCATTTGGGATCAGAGACTCCAGTCCCTGCAACGAGCATCGGCCCATATGAAGGCTCAAGTGGACAAGAACATTTCCTGCCACTAAGAAAAAGCCACCATACAGTCACTTTCCAAATAAAATATGATAAACGGTATAGAATATGTGTGTACATAAATTATTAAAAAATGTGCTACAACTATACAAAAAAAAAATAAAAAGTAAACAAATCTGAATGTTATGGTAGTTCACCAGATAAAGCTGTTTTTTCTATTAGCATAGAGATCCATCATACAAAACCTCTGCCTGAGAGAGCTTGGTGTGATGCTCAACTAAGAAAGCCTACAAATAAGCCACAGTCTGCATTATGAGGGTTGCTGGGGTCCTGGCAGTTGAAGTAACCCCTCCCTCTCCTGGATTTTAATGAGTAACGTCATATCCAAATATATATATAGTGGTCCCTCAAGTTACAATGGCCTCAGAATACAGAAATATTCAACCATCACAGGCGTCACTGATCAACCAACTCACTGTATGCAATGATTGGTGGCCTAGTAGCACCTCTCTACGGTACAGGGCAGTACTACATGTTCTGTGCTGCTCTTTACCTGGATGAGCGGCTCCTATGGGCACCAGATGGGTCTTTTTTTCCGACCCAAAGAAGCTCTTGTACTCAACATAGAAATAGGAGTACTAGCAGGCACAGGACAGTAGAAAGAAAGCACAACAGCCCGGGCGTAATACAGGGGTAGCAGGCGGTAGAGTTGCTACGGGGGGCCCAGTGGCTTGGCGGGGCCCGCGGCAGTGCTATCATCTCCTGCTACCACGGTTGATGGCTCCTGGGCCCGCGGCAGTGAATCCCAACCAGTTCACTGCGGGGGGTGCAGAGTGCGGCGGGTCGGTTGCTGAAGGGGGGGGGGGGGGGGGGCGCACGCCTTGCTCCACAGAGTCGATCTCTTAACTAGTATGCACGTCCGGCTTGGGGCTGGGAGGACCAGAGACGCCGGGGCCGAGCCGCGCCCGGTAAGTAATGAGCTGGGGAGGAGGGGGGGGAAAGATACCTACAGGGGGCTCTAAAAGGAAAGGGCCGGGGGCGAAGAATCCTAGGGGTGGCTCTAAAGAAGGGGGGGGGGGGAGGAAGATACCTAAGGCGGCTCTAAAGAAGGGGGGGGCAGATACCTACAGGAGTCTAACGGAAGGGGTGCGGAGAATATCCCAGGGGGCTCTAAAGGAAGGGGGGGGAGAAAAACTACAGGGGGGCCTCTAAAGGAAGGCGGGGGGAACAGACTACCTACAGGGGGCTCTAATGACGGCGGGGGAACAGAAATCCTACAGGGGGCTCTAAGGAAGGGGGGGGAGAATAGCTCCAGGGGGCTCTAAGGAAGGGGGGGAAAGAATCTTTACAGGGTGAGTACTACGGAGGGGGAGGTCGCTTACCATCAAGGGGCTCTCACGGAAGGGGGGGAGAGAGACTACCTACAGGGGGCTCTAAAGGAAGGGGGGCGGGCGGGAAACGCCTACCCAGGGGGCTCTAAAAAGGACAGGGGGCGGCAAAGAATAATCCTACCAGGGGTCTCTACTTCTAAGGAAAAAGGGGGGGGGTCGCATCCTACCAGGGGGGCTCATAAAGGAAGGGGGGGGACACCGGAAAACCTAAGGGGGCTCTAAAAGGAATGTGGAAGCACTAAACCTACCGGGGGCTCTAAAGGCACGGGTTGGCGCATTCTCCACTAAAAGGGTGCCTTAAAGGAAGGGGTGGGAGAACCATACCTACAGGGGGCTCTAAAGGGGGGAGGACTCTTTACAGGGGGGCCCTAAAGGGGGGGAGGAGAAACTATGCCTAGTAGGGAGCCCTAATGCTTGGGGGGGGTGGGAACTTGGCTACAGGGTGTCTCTAATCTACAGGGCGCGGACTATTCTGCTACAAGGGGGACTATTCTGCCTACGATGGAGACCCTTTCTACAGGTGGACTATT
The DNA here is from genome assembly GCA_025379985.1 of Phyllomedusa bahiana. Classification (NCBI taxonomy): domain Eukaryota; kingdom Metazoa; phylum Chordata; class Amphibia; order Anura; family Hylidae; genus Phyllomedusa; species Phyllomedusa bahiana. The sequence goes on along the minus strand of JAODAL010014735.1, from coordinate 29,697 downwards.
CTGCCTAACAGGGGGCCCTAATTACAGGGGGGATATTCTGCTAACAGGGGGCCCTAATCTACAGGGCGGAATATTCTGCCTACAAGGGGGCTCTAATCTACAGGGGGGGGGACTATTATACCTACAAGGAGGCTCTAATCTACAGGGGGGGGGGGACTATTCGCATACAGGGGGGGATATTCTGCCTACGGGGGCCCTAAGTTCCAGGGGGACCTTTCTCTGCCTACAATGGGGCACTAATCTACAGAGGGCCCTATTCTACTACGGGTGCCTACGCCTACCGTGGGCCCCATTCTACCTTCATAGGAACCCTTAAGCTACTGCCCGGGGGCTGAAGCTGCCTACATCTCCCAGCAACCTAGCTACTGCTCCTGTGGGTGCTACAATACCTTAGCTACCAGCCGGGCGGGTCCCGTTGTATCCTACTACGACGTGGGGGAGCCCCATAATTAACTACCCAGAAACCTACACCAAACTGTAGTGATAATTAATGCTCCCTAATATTATACAAACTTTATCAGGTAGGAAAATAATATAGAACGATTAATCATATAACCTTTTAATAAATATATGATAAAAAAAATCGTCAAAAGGGCCAGCATTGACTACATTACAACAACCACAAAATATGTGACAAAAGATACCCTATTACACTAAAATAGACCCGCTACTAAGAAATCGGGAAATTGCCCCACCAAGGACGCTCCCGTCCGCGACCTAACCCTATGATTAATCTATAACCCTGTCCCACATGTTTCGATCTTCCCCAGATACTTTAAAGATCTCCTCAAGGGGATAATTCAGGGAAAAAACACAAGGGGTACAGAAATAATATAACAAGGGTAGATAACAATAGTTCTTACGTTAATCACCACCTAAATTTTTTTTTTTTACAAAAAATAAAAAAAAAAAAAAAAAAAATACCTAATAAAAGTGCATCCACACCAAATCAGGACATACAGCAAAAGCCACTGGGTAATTGTAATGCCGTTGTTATATCTGATATATAAAATAGGGTAATCACAATATAGGAGTAGACTGTCCAAACATATTATGCCAGTTTATTCATTCCCACCAAAACGCATCATTTTAGTATGACTGGTTATAAATCAGCAAAAACAGTCTTACCATTAAAGGTGGACATGTAAAGGAGTCACTTACCAATGAGGAGGCACCTCGAGACAGAAGGTGTATAAGAAAAAAAGAGATAACAAATATACACTCTTGTCAGATAGATGCAAACAACCTTCTTATAAAATACCCTAAAGACAAAATCACCATTTTAAAGGGATAAGCAGTTACCTGAAAATGATGGACAGCCATCGTCAGATAAGTCGTCTGTAGCAGTCACATGCACGCAGGCAATGCCGGCCGAAGAATGGGACCACTCAGGATGCGAGATGAAGGCCGCGCCAAAGGCTACCCACAAGTAGGACTGCATAGTTATCGGTTTTTAAGCCAGTGAGGCCCACCGCGAACAGCAGGCAATGATGCAATAGTGTAGCGACCCGAGCGCGATTCTATCTCGCGCCATTAAACCCCTTACGCCGGAGCAAGTTTTGGCCTCTCTGACGAGCCCCACTTTTTGAAACCTGTATGGTGTCACTTTAAAGTGAGAATAACTTTTTGACACTTTAACCTATTCAAGTGATTCAGAGATTGTTTTTTGTGACAATTGTGCTATAAGATAGAAAGAAATTTTGGTCCAACAATGATTGTTATTTGTTGAAAAATATCAAAATTCTCGTGAAAAATGTGACAAAATGTAACAATTTCAAACTTCAAACAATTTTCCGCATGCAGACAGTAGTGTATTCCATCAAAATAGTTTTTAACTAGCATCTACCATATGTTGCTGTAGTTTGGCATCCATTATTTCTTAAATGTCTTTTTTTTTTTTTTACGACATTAGGGGGCTTATAAATTTAGTCGTAGTTTTCAATTTTCAAAACATTTGCAATATACATATTTTTAGGGACCAGTCCAGTTCTAATGTGACTGTTGTATGACACTGTATGTTAGGTACCCCATAAATGGACCTCATCTAGAATCTACAACCCTTAAAGGATTCAAAAACCGAATTTAGGAAGTTTATTAACCCATTAGGTGTTCACAGTGAAATTAAAGCAAAATGGAAGTGAAAATTTCAAAATTTCACTTTTTTTGCAGATTTACCATTTTATACATTATTGAAAGAATACGGTAATGAGATCAGGGAAAGAAATGCAAATTTAATATTGATTCCCCAGATTCTGCCGTTTCCGTGATATCCCATATGTGGCCCTATGCTTTATTTGGCTCAACATCAAGCCCCTGAAAAGGAGGGAGCACCTAGGACTCTGGGGCCTCATTTTCATTCAATTTTATTCTAGGGGGCCATTTCATGTTTGCGGGAACCCTAAGGTTCCAAACTTAATAACAACTACCCCTAAAAAGACCCATCTTGAGAAACTACACCCCTTAAGGGAATATATCCCAGAGGTGTAGTTAGCTGAGTATTTCGACCCACAGGCGTTTCACAAATTCTTTTTAGGTTCGGCTCTGGAAAAAAAATACAAATAAAAAACTATACATTTTTCCATAATCTGCAATTTTAGCTGAAATGTTTAATTTTTTAAAGGAGGGAATCTTGGAACAAAAAAAGCCCCACCGCAAAATTGTGTTACGCAATTTTTCCAAGTTCGTCAATACCGTTTTATGGGGGTGTTAAACCTGCTGTTTGGGCCGCATGGCAGGGGGTACAAGGGAGGAGCGCTATTTAGCTTTTGGCGCTCAGATATTGGTGGGCCATGTCGATCTGCAAAGCCCCCAAAGTACTAGAAAAACAGGTGAAAACCTTCCAGAATTGCCCCATTTTGGATTCAACACCTCCGGGATCTCATCTAAGGGTGTATTTTGCATTTTGCGGCGCACAGGTGTTCCGCTATTTTTTTTTAGCATGGGCCATGGAAATGGAGTGGGAAACGCAGTTCCGCCATTGTTTGTTGGGCTTCATTTTTACAGTCATTCGCCTTAACGGGATAAATGACTTGATAAGTTTACTATGGGGGTCGGTACAATTACCAATGATATAAATTTTATATAGTTTTTTATGTTCTTATTACTTTTACACAATAGAGTTCGAGTTTATAAAAAGTTGCGTTTTTATGTTGTCCCTTATTCTGGACAGCGCCTTAGCTTCTTAATTTATTTGCAATATGGAGCGCTTGTGGGCTTGTTTTTTACGGTATGAGTTGATGTTTTTATTGGTACCATTATGGGGGGCATGTGATGCTTTGATCCCTTTTATTAGGTTTTTTGGTGAGCCTTTTTGTACACAAATTACAGCAATCCTGGTAGTGTTTTTATTTTTTAATTTTTACAGAGCGGTCACTTGTGCAGTTATAATTGACATGCTAGTTTTCCTAGCAGGTTGATACGCTTACAGCGAATACACAGTTGTATATATTTTTTCAATGTGTTACTGCTTTTACACAATAAAAACACTTTTATTTGAAAAGGAAAAACACGTTCTTTTTTGCTCAACGCAGGTCTGAGAGCATAACTTTTTTTATTTTCTGTTTATGGAGCTGTATTAGAGGATTTTTTTTCGCGGGAATGAGTTGACGTTTGTATTGGTAACATTTTTGAGGGGGACAAGGACTTTATGATCGCTTTTTATCCGTTTTTTGGAAGGCAGGAAGTTGAAGAAAATACTGCATTCCTAGCAGTGTTTTTTATTTTTATTTTTAAATAGCGTTCACCATGCAGCTCCGAGACAAGTTAGTTTTACTCTGTGGGTGAGACGATTCGGTGATACCCATTTATGTAGTTTTTTTATTTGAAAGCTCCAATTCTTCTTGAAAAAAAACGTCGTTTTTAGTGTGTAAAACACTATTTATGCAATCGCTATCTTCTAATAGCAGAACTTTTTTAATTTTTTTCTCGTATACAGTGCTGTGTTAAGGGCTTTTTTTTTGCGGGTGACACTGACGTTTTAATTGGTACTAACTTTGGCGTTTATATGAGTTTTTAATCGCTTGTTATTCATGTTATGTGCTGCAGGATGTTCAAAATCGCCAAATTCAGTGGACTGGTTATTTGTTTTTGTTTTTACGCCGTTCACCGTAGGGTTAATTAGCATGACAGCTTTATAGGGGGTGGGTCGCTACGCATGACGGCGCGATACCAAATATGGGTACTTTATTGTTTGCTCTTTTTTGGGTGATTGGCGTTGTAAGAGAAAAGGGCGATTGTAAAGTATTTTTATTTTATTTTTGTGGTTTGTGTTTCACTTTTTTACACTTTTTTTTACTTTTTTCCACACATTTTAACTTTTCACCGGGGGGAATTGCATGAAACGATCGTCAGATCGTTCTTGATATAGGCGATCAGCATAAGCTTATAGCTGGATGCTGGGTCTCCTGGGCAACTGTCAGTCACGCGTGCCCACAATGCATTTGCTGGGCAATGTGACGTCACCAGACAACCGGATGCTGTCATTCAGAAATCGGGTCTGTCTGGTAGGAGAATCAGTAGGGCGCTGACGCGCGATTACTGTGCCGGGATCGCGGGCAGCAGGAGCTCACTCTGCCGCCAGCAGATGCGATGTCGCGACCTCGATGTCGCGACATCGGTGGGTTATCCCCCGTGGCCGGAGCTCATTCCGGCCTTGGGGGATGCGACTGATGGAGCGGTTATATACCGCCAGTTCCATCGCGATCTTGCGCGGCTATGCTTGTGAGCGCGCAAGATCGCCTGACGTACTCATACGGCATGTTTGCGGGAACCCCTACCCGACATTGCCGTATGAGTACGGCAATGTCGGTAAGGGGTTAAAGTCGGCGTGCGTCATCACGGGCCAGCCGTGTTAGAGCCTCCGCCCTAGCAAACCGGACGAGGCCGGATAAGGCGTCCATAGTTCTACACCAGTGCATGATAGTACTACGCAACGGTCTCAATATCAACTAGGACGGCAAAGAGAGGTGTCATTAAATAACGACACCTGTCACTTGGCAGTTTAAGCAATATTTGTGGCTGAGATCCAGAGCAAAGCACTAACTTCAAGCCAGAAGAAACTGAATATAGTAACAGTTGGGAACAAAAAAGAGAGCCACAAGAGTAGTCAAATAAAAGTGAAATCCATATTATATAAACTGATATGGTAAAAATTGCCGCAAAAATAATCCACTTAAGATAGATCAATATTAGATAAAACAACTGTAATCTACGGAATCATTTAATCCGAAGGGTATCTGCGTTTTTAACTTGAATATCCAGAGAGTTTCTCTCTGCAACAACCTCCTATTCATGTCCCCTTCCGGATTTGTAGGTTTAAGTTCTAACCAATATCTAAGAAAATTGATGTCCCATTATGATGGTCCAAATATGTTTTGCCAGGGTTCCCCTGATTCTCACATCCCCAAGATGTTCGAGACCGTCTGGCAATTTGGGCGTATCGTTTTCCCCGAAATTTAGTCCCCAAGCAGTTAATTTAAAAAATACTATGTTTTTTTGGGGGTGATGAAATCCGATATAAAACTGTTTTCATTTCCAAATCCTAAAAAGTAAGATTTCCCCAGTACAAAAATGCTACGCGTCCTCACTTAAAAAACCCTTTTAGTTTGCAAAGCCCGTCTGATTGATTTTGTTAAATGATATGGAAAAGGGGCCCCTTTAATTTTTACCCCTCCTATAGTTGATCTTGGGGTCTCCCCTATTTTAAAATTTTTTTTTTATTATTTTTTTTTTTGAGCCCCCTTGGGTTTCCCGGGCGTAATTCGGGTTTTCCATAACATAGGTAAAAACAATACAAAGGTGCAAATTACTAACTAAAAACTGGTACAAAAGGGTGAGATCCTCCCCGCAAGGGCTTACACTCTAAAAGGGGTGGGGAAGGACAGGGGGTGAGGGGAAAAAGGTTGGGGATTGTTGTGGGACAGCGGGGTTATTTTTGGTTGTAGGCAACCCTGAAGAGAGGGGTTTTTTCGGGTTTTGCTTTTGGGTGGGAGAGTGGGGGGAGTTGAGGTTTGGGGCAGTGATTTCCCAGAGTGTGGGTAAAAGCACGGGGAAAGGGTCTTGGAGGGGGTTGGTGAGGAGCTGATAAGGGGGAGGAGAAAAGGTCGTGAGGGCGGGGGTTTTGCGTGGGGAGATATTGGAGTTTGGGCAGAGTTGTATGGAGGGGAATGGTTATGGGACCCTTTTGTGGGGCAAGGTTGAACTTGATGGTTTCCCCTTGGGGCAATGGGAAGCCAGGGGGAAAAGGGGGGCAGAGGGGAGCGGCGGGGATTTATCGGGAGAGAGGTGAATCAGACGGGCCAGAGTTTAAGGAGGATTGGGGGACGAGGGTGCTAGCTGGGGGCCCACAGAAAAGGATGTTTTGCAAAAACTGGGGCGTGAGATGACGGGCATGGCGAGCATTTTTGGCTTTCGAATTTAAGGGGAATAAAAGTACGGGGGAAATTTTTTTTAAAGGGGGGGCGGCGGTGGAGGTAAGGTTTGGGTGTGCGGTTTTAAGGACAGATTGGATTTAAGGGTACCAAGGGAGGGACTTGTAGAGCTGGTGAGGAGTGTACCATTGACTGTGTAAAAAGGGGAACAGGGGGAGGGATGGAGGGGCGGTGGAAAATGATGAATTCGTTTTCTCCCGTTTTCTTCAGGAGACGTGAGGGGAAATAGGGGATATGGACGAAAGCGTCAGGGATCCGGGAGAGAAGAGAGGAATATCGGGGCGGGATGTAGAGTTGGGTATCTCAGATACAGATTGGATTGAAAACCATGCGATGCTATTTGTTTGACCCCGCCCAATAGTGTAGATAGAAAAGAGTAGTGGGCCCCGGGCAGGGGCCCCTGGGGTACCCAACAGAGGAGGGGCAAGAGGAGGAGGTGGTGGTGAGGGAAAGTGAATGTCCTATCAGTGAGTAGGAGGATTTCCAGGAAAGGGCCAAGTCCGTGATGCCGGGGAGGAGGGATTTTTTGAGGAGTGATGGGCGACAGTGTCAAAGGCGGAGGACAGGTCTAGGGGGAAGACAGATAGGGCGTGAGGGTTTGGCATTTTCTAGGTCTTTTGGGACTTTGTTAGGGGGGGTTTTGTAGAGTGGGGGGTGGAAACCCGATTGCAGTGGGGCAAGGAGAGAGTTGGAGATAGTGAGAGGAAAGTTTTAAGATAGAGTTTTGTTCGAGGTTTGAGGGGAAAGGAAGAGTGAATGGGCGAAAGTTGGACGTGAGGAGGGGTCAAAAGATTTTTTAAGGGTGGGTGTGATGTGCATTTTTAAAAGGAGGAAGGGGGGATGCCAGAGGGTTAAAGAAGGGGGGATGGGTGGGGCTGGGATGATAGAACACTGGTTGGGTGAGGTGGGATGGGAGTGGGTCAAAAATTAAGGGAGTGAGGTTGGATTTGGGACGTAGAGTGGGAGCTTGTCATGAGTGACGTAGAGAAAGGAAAAATAGGGGGGAGGTGATGAGCGGTTAGAAGTGGGTGTGGGGCATGCGGAATAGAGATAGACAGAGGGGATGGGGGGTGAAGCTTTTTCTAAAAAGATTTTATCTTATTAAGAAAGTGGGGGAAGCACTGTGAAGGAAGATGGGGGGGGGGGGTGCTGGTGGGGGAGGAGAGCATTGAAGGTTTTTGAACAGTTGTCTGGGGGTTTTGAGACAGGGAGGATTGAGGGTGGTGAGTTCCCGTTTTGGGTGTGCAGTCAGATTTAAATGTATGCAGTGATTGTTTATATGAGGCGAAAATCCCATGGAGCGGGTTTTCTTCCAGCTGGGGTTCAGCAAATTTTTGGGGAACCCCCTCAGCGTTTGGTGGGATCTGTTGCAGGGTTGTCTGTTGATTTTTTCGGTTTTGTTGTGTGTGGAGGGGCGACCCGCAAGAGTGGAAGTGATTGTGTTTTGTAGAAAGTGGGCTATGTCGGGTCAGTGAATGGGAAAAAATGGGAGAGAGGGGAGGGAAAAAAGATTCAGAGAGAATGCCGGGGGGAAGGGGTTGTAGGTTTCTAGGGGGAGCATAATTTGGGGTGGGGGGGGGGGGGGGGGTGCGGTGGAATTGGTGGAAAGGGACGATTGTGGCAGAGATGGGTTAAAGGGGGAGATTGAGGTGTTAATAGAGGACAGAGGGGGGAAGATGAGGTATGTGTGTCCATCTTTTGGTGGGCTCACGAGGTCCATGGGTGAGGCCCAGGAAGAGAAAAGTACGGGGTCCTTTTATACAGGGTCCTTTGAAAAAAATTTCCAATGTCGACATAAGATCTCTCTAACCTCATCAGCTGCATTGTCAAAGGTGCCTATTATCCGTGTTGCTACTGCGGCTGTGTCACCTTGTGTTTTTGGGGACAATAGGTCACGTTTTTCCCTTAAAAGGGTTTTGTAGTTCCGTAAAAACCCGGTCGGGGTCCCCTTTGGGCATAAACGCTTCTCAAGTCAGCTGCCTGTAAACAAAGCCCTGTTTTGGGAACAATTTTCTTTTAAGCTAAGGTACTGACCGCGAGGTATCCTCTTTTCAAAGTTTTTGGTGATTACTAATATATCCCACCAACAAAGAAATTTGGGTTTAGGTTGGTTTCCTGAAGAAATTGTAACCAATTCACCCTCACGGCTTAGAAATTCTCACATCCAAAAAAAAATATGGTTCAAGATTTTCTTGTTAAATCTTCCAGGGGGTTTTTCAATTCAATTCCTTAATCTCCTTTGCAAAAATTTTATCATGGCCCGTTCCCGATATAAAGACCTCATTGGTAAGGTGCTTTTACATGTCCACCCTTTTTAAAGGGAGAGACTGTTTTTGCATTTTACGTCATACTTAAAAGGATGCTTTTTTGGGGGGTATGAATAAACGCATATTTTGTTGGGGCAGTCTACTAGTTCCCCTTTTTGTGATTACCCTAAGTTTTATCTATAAGCACGGGGATTACAATTTTGCCCGTGCTTTTGCTGTATGTCCCGTTTGGTGTTGGTATGACTTTTTTAGTTTAATTTTGGTGGGGTATTAATTAAAAATTGTTTATCTGGACCCTTGTTATATTATTGCTTGTTTCCCCGGGTGTTTTCCCCGAAATTAGTCCCCCAGGGTCTTTTAAAATATCGGGGGGATCGAAAAATGTTGGGCAGGGGGTTTTTAGTTAGTTTCATTAGGTTAGGTTCCGGACGGGAGCCCCTTTTGGGGTGAATTTCCCCCAATTTTTTTATAGGTCAGGGTCTTTTTTGTGTAATAGGGGGACTTTTTTACATGTTTTGTTGGTTTTTGATTGTCTTGCTGGGGCCTTTTGCAATATTTTTTATCAGTATATTTATTAAAAGTTATATTTTAATCATTCTATATTATTTTCCCTACCTGGTATAGGAGCCCCATAATTACCAGGGGGTAATGCTTACCATTTGGGCCATTATAAATGGGGAATTTGTATATGAGGGGATGGGTCACTCACTTGGGAAAATGATTAAAAAAAGTGAGGAGTCTCAGGTGTTTGTGTTGTAAATTCTACAAGGACGAGTGGTGGACGGAGGAAGTCATCATGGAGGTCTGGACTGAATAGAGAAGAAAAGAGAAAGTGAACGACTCCTCAGACAAGACGCCACCTGTGAGGCCCTAAGTGTAAGTAAACTATTTGCAAAGCACCTGTGTACCTGGTATCTACCACTATATGGTCACTGTATGGAGGTCATATGCAGTCTGCAGAGCCTGTGTACACGTATCTACCACTATATGGTCACTGTATGGAGGTAATATACAGTCTGCAGAGCCTGTGTACACTGGTATATACCACTATATGGTCACTTTATGGCGGTACTATTGGTCTTTGTGTACTGATCAGTAATAGTTAGGGGTATTATTTCAGTCACTTTGTGGTCATGTTCTGGTGTATAATCAGGTTCCTATGTAATAGGGTTATTAGTAATGTTGGTCTTGGTATAGTGGATTTGTTTGGTAGCAGTATGATGGTGAGATGTATGGTGAGGTATTTACCCCTTGTATTATCTACATTATCTAACAGCATGTCCTGGTAAATGTTCATGGTCAGGGAGGGGTAGGGGGCCCCATCCAAAAGTTTGCTTTGGGGCCCTGGCTTCTCTAGTTACGCCCCTGCAACAGACATAGGGTCAGGAGCTCTGATAGAACACAGGAACTGCTTTATCTGTCTTAGTTATCTGCTGAATTCATGTTGCATTATGTTGGGTCACAGTTTGTGGTCACGGAACCAATTACTAATTTCCCATAGAGTTTTGATTTCAACATATAATGGTCATCCTGGAACCAATTAATATTGTATGTTGAGGGACCACTGTACCTTGGCTTCATCTGAAACCTTTGGGAACTGCCTGGTTATTGCGCTTAAGGGCCGGTTCACACGGCTTATTCAAGCCGTAATTGCGGGACGGATTTCGCCCACAATTACGGCTTGAGTAAGGGGCGGGGTAGGGGCGCTGCCCGCCGGCCCCATAGACATCCATTATCCACGGCGCGTTTCCCGCCGGGATCATGTGCATGTCACTTTCGCCCCACCTGGCAGTTTCGATGAGCAAGTAGGAGAGATGGAATCCACAGTTCTCTATGAGAACTGTGGATTACCGTAATGGCTGGGACGGATTCCAGCCGTATTGCAGCGCAGTACGGCGCGCAATACGGCTGAAATCTGTGCCCAAAATAAGCCGTGTGAACGGCCCTTTAATGTCAGTCTTGGCACTGGCTATTGTAGCACAGTCAAAGGAAAGGCAGGTATTAACCCTTTGACACCCCACACAAGGATCTGGACTTTGCTGCTGTGTATCCCCATGTTGCATCTAAAGAATAGCCTGGTGATGCTGCAACAGGTAGTTTAAAAAATCCAAAGGTCAAACTGGGAAGTCAAAAAAGTACATGGAGACAATGTAGAATTTTAACCTGGTAAAGCTAGTTCAAAACCAAGACACCAGAATCAGAAAGTCAGGTAACAAAGTGTAAGAGAGTTCAAAGAGAATCCAGAAGAGTAGTGAAAAACAGCTGAGTCAAACACAATAACTAGAGATGGGCGAATCGATTCTAATGACATGGAATTCGTTTAAAATTTCAGGAAATATTCGAGTCTGCACGAAGGTGAAGTTCATGGTGTGAAGTTCATGGTGATTAACGGGAATGAATCGTCTTTTTTTCTTAAATGGCCGCGAGCACGTGGCGTGACAAGAGGCAGAGAACTATGGGAGGAAGAAAGGAACAGTCTCAATGTCATGTGCAGACATGAAGCCAATCAGCAGCCAGCGGACTTCTGTGATGTCACAGCCCTATAAATACGGACGCCATGTTAAATGCTGACACTTGTCAGTGTGTCTCCTGTCCACAAGCATCTGGCTGCTGCAGCACTATATTGCACTCTGTGCAAAACAAATCCTTTTTTTGAGCTACTGGGGTGAAAGACCTTCACAAGTGTGTGTCATATACACACCTGTTCCTGAACCAGTGTTTTTTATTTTGTTGCTTTTAGTTTGTGGGGTATTCTCCATGAAATCCAGGGTGTGTGTATTTCTGCCCCATACATGCCTGAATTCCATCTGGTTCACTCTGTAGGGTATTTTATTTTATACCAAGGGTTAATTTCCCCTCTTGTTTTGTGGGGGAATTTGAGTCAAATACAGGGTGTGTGATTTCTCCCCATATACGGCTGAAATCCATCTGGTTCATTCTGTAGGTTTATACAGGGTAATTTCTCACCTGTTTTGTGGGGAATTTGAGTCATACAGGATGGTATTCGCTGTAACTGCCTGAAATCCATTGTTCATTCTGTGGTTTTTACCAAGGGTTATTTGTCCTTTGTTTGGGGGAATTTGAGTCCAATACAGGGTGTGTATTTCTGCCCCATACACGCCTGAATTCCATCTCATTCATTCTGTAGGGTATTTTATTTTATACCAAGGGTTAATTTCTCCTCTTGTTTTGTGGGGGAATTTGAGTCAAATACAGGGTGTGTGTATTTCTGCCCCATACACGCCTGAAATCCATCTGGTTCATTCTGTAGGGTATTTTATACCAAGGGTTAATTTCTCCTCTTGTTTTATAATAATAATAATCTTTATTTATATAGCGCCAACATATTTCGCAGCACTTTACAAATTTAGAGAGGACAGACAAAAAGACAGACATTACACAATAAAAGCTACTTACAGAGGAGAAATATGGTGGGAGGGCCCTGCTCGCAAGAGCTTACAATCTATTAGGGTGTATGGGTGAGACAAAGGGTAAGAAGTGCTCGGTTTACAATGGTCCAGCCATGTTTCATGAATATCAGGTGGTGTACATAAAACTTGGGTGAACCTGCCACTCTGACAGTACATCTATATACAGATAAGTGCCTGTGAGTGTCCAAGTGTAGGGAGTGTTAGAGGTGTGTGATAGCAGGTGGGGGTTAGCAATTAAGGATCTTGGTAGGCTAGACTGAGAAAATGTGTTCTCAAGGCCGTCTTTAAACTATGAGGGTTGCGAGTGTGCCTGATCGCCCGCAATAGCATGTTCCAGAGTACTGGTGCCGCATGTGAAAAATCTTGGAGAGGGCATGGGAGGTTCGGATGACTGAGGCATGTAGTCTAAGATCATCAGCAGAGCCGAGAGAGCGGGTAGGGTGGTAGACAGAGATGAGGCAGGAGATATAGGGGGGTGCAGCGCTGTGGAAAGCTTTATGAGTGAGAGTGATTAGTTTATGCTGTATTCTGTACTAGATGGGCAACCAGTGCAGCAAGTGACACAGGGTAGAGGCATCAGTATAGCGGCTGGAAAGAAAGATGAGCCTGGCTGCTGCATTCAGGACAGATTGGAGAGGGGGGAGTTTGCAGAGATGGAGGCCGATAAGCAGGGAGTTACAATAGTCAAGAGGAGAAAGAATAAGAGCAACAATGAGGGTTTGAGTTGTTTCCATAGTGACAAAAGGACGGATTCTGGAGATGTTCTTGAGGTGCAGGTGACAGGAGCGGGAAAGGGATTGGATATAGGGGGTGAAGGACAGGTCAGAATCTAATATAACCCCTATAGAGCGGGCTTGCTGCCTAGGAGTTATGGTGGTTCCACACACAGAGACAGAAATACCAGGGGGGTGGGGGTTAGTAGATGGTGGAAAGACAAGAAGTTCAGTTTTAGTGAGGTTTAGTGTAAGATAGAGGGAGGACATAATGTTAGAGACAGCGGATAGACAGTCACTGGAGTTTTGTAGCAGGGCAGGAGTGATGTCACGGGAAGAAGTGTATAATTGGGTGTCATCAGCATAGAGATGTTACTGGAAGCCAAATCTGCTGATATTTTGTCCAATGGGGGCCGTGTAGAGTGAAAAGAGGAGGGGACCTAGAACCCACGCCTGAGATCCATCAACTTCAGACTGTGGGGGTATTTTAATCTGTGGCCAAGAGTTAATTTATCCACTTTTTGTGGAGAATTCTGTGTCAAAACCAGTGTTTGTGTATTTCCCTATATACATCTCAAATCCAGCCAGTTCAGTCTCTTGGAATATTACTATCTGTAGCAAACAGTTAATTTTTTCAATTATTCTGGTGATTCTGGTAAACACTGATACATGTAGAGCCCCCCCAAAAGAGTGGAAAGGGTGTCATCAGTATTTTGCATTGACGTCACTAATCATTTTGCTCTTCCTTTGATCCTTCAGTGTCCGCTTTCAATTGGTCAATAATCCATCATTGCTAAAGCCAAAAAGAAACAGGAGTTGATCCCAAAAATAATAAGTATGTGGAATATTTGCATGTCTTCTGTGTTTTGTATCCACTCCTGCTTTTGGCTACCTAATCATCACACAAACCTGATGCAAACAAAGGACCATGTCATACTAGCCTTACGGCTTCTCCGAAGACACAATCGTTTGTGTTTGTCCTTTTCATTCCTTCTGACAGATTAAAAGAAGGTGAAAATCAAACATAGTGGCAAAGTCATAGAGTGGTGGAGGGTGGAAACAGCTTGAGGAAACCACATGGTGGTTAACTGAGATAGTGGTCAGTTGGCAGCAGCATGAGTAGGCCACAGAGTGGCAAATGACAGATTGTGGTAGTGGCATCAGCATGATTGGGCCACAGATTGGCACAATTACACAGTGTGGAGGTGGCGGCAGCAACAGCAGCATCAGGTCAGAGAGTGGCACAATGTCATAACTTTGAGGTGGTGGCAGCTAGGTGACATAATGAGCAGGTGGCGGCAACAGCAGAATCAAGAGAGTGACATGGTGACATAGCCTGGAGGTGATAGCAGCAGCAGCAGCATGAGGAGACCTGAGTGGTGAGTTGACAGCAGCATCAGAAGGCTACATAATGGCAAAGTGAAGAGTGGGGAGGTGGGTGTCAACACCAGTCCCTGGTTAAGATGGTGGGTGGTAGAAGGAGCAGCTGGCAGCAGATGTGTGGCATCAGGCGGGTGGCAGCATCAGAATAGTAGCTGAGGCAGGTAGCCAGAAGAATTCAGGGTCTGCTCCAGGTGCTGCTGCTGGTGGGTACCTAAATCTCTAGTGGGGTGAAGAAAGATGCTCATCAACAACTCCAGACTCAGGCTGCTGCAAATGGAGCTGGTACTGCTCTTACAACCACAACTTCCCACCGCAGCCGTGGCAATGGTATGTGAGTGCTGAGGAACCCCCCGATCAGACCTGCAGGAGGATGGACAATGGATCAAATAGATCTCTCTATCATTACCAATGGCTGCACTCTCTCACTGACACCACAAGTTCGCTACCTTAGGATAACCTTTGACTCCAATCTTGCCTTTCAAACCACACATACAAACCCTTACCCTTGCCTCCACCTGAAAAATATCTTCCGAATCCGCTCATTCCTTCACTATGAAAGCGCAAAAATGCTTGTCCATGCCCTCATCTTCTCACGCCTAGACTATTTTAACATACTTCTCTGTGGCCTCCCATCTAGCACCCTCGCCCCCCTTAACTTTGCTGCCCGTCTGATTCACCTCTCTCCTTGTTACTCTTCTCTCTCTCCCCTTTGCCAATCCCTTCACTGGCTGCCCATTGCCCCCACCGGACTCATGTGGCCGTGAGATGTAGTTGCCACGTCACTAGTCCCCTGAACAGACAGATTTTGCAGCATATGTTCCAGGACATGAAGCATTGAAATGACGTTATTCATCCCGTAGTTCTGGCGACTGACAAATTACGTGGCCTCCTGAAAGAGCCTGAGCAAACAGCACGTGTCACGCATGAGCTGCCAAAGGCTGACATAAAATGACACAGTGGAGTATCCCTGTCCGCTTGGATCATCAAGAAATCCTTAATGGCCTTTCTCTGCTTATAGATTTCTCTATTTTGCTCTGTTAATAGATTCCTCTCTGTTTTGCTCTGTTCATATATTTCTCGGTTTTGCTCTGTTCATAGATTTCTCCCTGTTTTTCTCTGTTCATAGTTTCTCTGTTCTGTTCAGCTCAAGGATAGTGTGTTTGGTGGTGTAGGAATGTCTAAGGTGCTTGCAAAGATTCCTGGCCAGTTCTCTGAACGGTGCAGAGTCTACCACTTGAAAAGGGAGGGATTGCGGTACCACCAAGTTGGACAAGAGCACGGTCAGCTTCTGCACCTTGGGATGGCTAGACACATACTGCTGTCTCTTGGCAATCATCTCGGTGAATGACTGCTGGCACCATAAGTGCCGAGGAGCAGCAGTATCTGGACCGGTAGATGATGTGAAAGACAGACAACTCCCTTCGGCAGAGGTGGTGGAGCCTTGACTGCATGAAATGGGATGCGTGCCACTGGGTGCTTCTGCTGCGGCAGGATGGACCACCACATCTGAGACACGTTTTTCCCAGGCCACTGTATAGTGACGCTGCATACATTGACACAGGGCTGTGGTGCCAGCGTTAGGTCCCTGGCCAGGCTTTACTTTCTGCCCACAGATTCTACATATAGCAATGTTCGTCTCCTCCGGTGTCTTGGCAGAAAACTGCCACACCGGCGAGTAGGTGATTTTACCACCAATGCTCCGCACTGACTGACTGTTACCGCCGTTGCCTCGGTGAGCCCTTGTGCTGCTACTTTCTGGGACCTGCAAAGTGGATGGTCTAAATCATGGCTGTTTGGCTCCCGACATCGCACTGCTGCTACCTTGCTGACTCCCGGCCACACTACCGACTTGCGGCTGCGCCACTACATGATACTCAAGCTGCCGCTCTCTTCTCCCAATGATGATGATGATAATGATGCCCTTGCTTCCAGGGCCAGGATGACGGGTAGTCGAAGGTAGGCGACCGCTTAGGGCACCACTTCATCCCAGGCAGAAAAGGGGGTGCAAGGAGGCATGGAATTGGCTGAATTTTTCATTTGGGGGGCACCTTATGCCTTGTTTAACTAGGGCACCAGAATACCTTGTCTTAGCCTTGCTTGCTTCACCCGGCTTCCAAGTGCGATCGGCTACATCGACTAGTGTTTGCCTGTCACCGCTGTTCTCCTCAATGGTCTCGTTGTACAGAGCCTGACCCCTCGCAACATAACCTTAAATGCCACTCTTCTCATCACTACTTGCCCGCTTCTGCAAGAAGCAGCGGATGTTTTCCCCACCTCTTTGCTGCCCACTGTCCTCAAATAGTTCGTCCTCACTGTATAGCGGTGCAGAGCCCACAGCACATAGTAGTTCTCAGGCTGTGGGAGTCGAATGGGACAGAGGCGGGTGGAGGACAGGTGAGGGCCCCTGACCTGCTCCCGGGCAATGCCAACTAAAGGATGTGTCTTACGGATGCACTGACTCTTTGCTGGGGTTGTCAGATGTCATCTCTGATAAAGTGGATAACCTAGTCAACCATTCGAGAACCATTGGCTTGGTGGTCAACACATGGCCGCTAGATAACAACGGAAGCTCTGGCCTCACAGAGTGACCCCTGCTGTGACGTCCCCTTATTGTGCTGCAACCTGTGCCTGCTCCAGGAACCTATTATTGCATTCTTTGACGCTATAGTAGGATCTTGGCCCTCAGCTAGTTTCTTTCCAACTGGCGCTGACACTACCTTGTCAGGCTGTGTTCCAACTTCAGTTATTTGGTCAGTTCTGCCCAGAGAAGTGAAGTGTGAAGCCTATTCTAATAGTGGCGGCTATCATCTGCGTGTCATACTAAAACACAGCAAGACCAAACCACGCTCCCTATGCAAATTTGAGCATGGCACAATGTTCTACAACACCATTCAGGCTCTCCGAAGACAGGAAATAGCTGTTGTTTAACGTAATTCGCCGCAAATAAATTTGGGTCGAATTGATTTTTTGCGGAAAATTTGGCGATTCTGGCGAACCAAATTTTTGAGAAATTCGCCCATCTCTAGCAATAACACAATTGAGAATAAGCATACAAGACACTATAACTGGCAGTGGAGAATGGACAGAGCAGGTTCAAAAATGGGGATAAACTCGATAGATCAGCCTCCTAATTTGCTGATTAGCCAGCCCCTGAAGAATGTCTGCTAAGCACACTCCTGCTATGGTTAGAAGGCATGGGTATAACTATAGCAATAGCAGCCACAACGACTGCTATAGGGCCTGGTGGTTGAGGGGGAACCACTCAGGTGTTAGAACATTATTCCTTAATGTAGGGAACAAATAATTGGTGGCTTTCTACTCCTCAGCTCTACTATGAGGGTTCCCTGATATATGGTGGTATTATTTATAGAACAAACCAGAAGTACCCCACATACTCATGAAGTACCCCACCGATAAAAAAACAGGTAATACACAGAAAATATATCTAAAGAGACAAACAACCATGAAAGTGTATATACCATGGGCAAGGATATAAAATATAACTTTTAGCAATTTTATCTAAAATACCTAAAGGGAGAAGCTGTTTCAACCTTACAGAAACCCCTAACACACCTAAACTGCTTATCCAAAAACTTTTCAGAGAACTCCCCATCACCCGACAAGATCGACCGTAATAGGAACATTGTAGGGTTTTCCAATATTCTACTAAAATATCTATAGAAGTAAGATCTTTGAGGCTTTTGCCTAAATTCTATTAACTTTATTTAGGTAGAGCAACTTAGCGCTATGACATTTATAGGAGTTCTTATTGGACTTCTGTGTACCAGTATGTTCTTGATACCCCACTATGTGATACCAATATGAGGGATATATTTGACTGGTACTCATTAATTTGCTATTTTATTATGTTTATCTCTTCCCTAAGTAGTCTAGGGATATATTAGGGTTAAATTATCCTGGTTCCTGTCAGGGTCATCCTTGTCGGGGCAGTTTCTCTGAAAATTGTTTTGATAGGCAGTTGAAGTGTGTTAGGGATTTCTGTATGGTATTATTTATATTTTTAATTATTGCTACTTATGCTGATGTTTTAGTCTATTGTCATTAGTTAGTGAGCCCCCATCTCATTTTGCTTTGGGGCCCTATGAATTCTAGTTACGCCCCTGCTAGAAGATGCATGGTGGACCAAATGTCCACAAGTGTACACTGCATTTTAGTTTAATTTTGCATAGGATTCCACATAATTACCACTGGGATTGTTTTTCAAATAATCCTCTTAATTCTAAAACTAAAGTGGAAAAAAGAAGTATAAATAAAAACACTATTCTGGCAGACAAGATATTTGAGAAAGGAGAACAACTTCAAAAGCAAGGGATAGAAAGGTTCAAATTAAATCTTTAAATATTGCGGCAACCTTGCTATATCTGAACAGATTTTCTTTAATAAGTCACATAACTCTTTGTTCATTGCATCTGAACTGCTGACTTTGCCTGACTTACACTCATCATGCTCTACGCCTTTCTGGCTAAGTAATTACTATAATGGAAGAGCAAACACAGCCTGAGTTAATAGGCTTCTTAAATATGCATGCATTTACATTAAAGCTGGAATACAATATATTATAAATCAGTACCATCATGGTCATGGTAAATTATGAAAATAGGCAAAATACCTGCAGAAAACAAGTGCATTTGTCAGGCAGAGTTTACAGCATCCGAATTAATTAAATTTCTGTCCATAAGGAGAAATACAATATTTAACTGTACAGACTTGTATTCATAATGGTTCCAATGTGAATATTAAATTTTGATATATATTTTAAATTTTCTGTTCATGCCTTTATCTATTGAACACTAAAGTGAACGCATTTGTGTGGCTAAAAAGATACTAGTGTTTATTGTATTAGGTTAATCCCTTTTTTACATGTTTTTTTTTTTTTTTTTTTTTTTTTCATCCTGGGCCATGTTGATGGGTGGGCTGCAGTAGGCAACTGCCTACTGTGCCTACCTGTGCCTGAATGGAAGGGGTTGGTGGGTGGGCAAGAATGTATGATGCTTGCTCCAAAGCTGAGCTCACTCCATACATGGCAGGTGTAGGATGTTATAACCAGTATCTGTCTTTAGCGGTCAGAACCAGAGCTAATTCTGATCCTGTCTGTTTAACTACTTAGATGTCACGGTTTGGGTATGTTCACACAATGTACTGCGGTGTGTACAGTACGCGCCGCAGTATATCGTGTGTTTCAGGAGCTCGCGCTAATATGTGCATACTCCTGCGGCACGATAATGGTGTCAGAAAATGGCAATGTGAAACACATTTTTACAAAATTAAGAATTCATCGGAATCATACTGACCTGCAGAATAAAGATGACACATAATTTATACTGCACCTCCAAAAAAAAAAGATGACAAAATGTATTGGGGAACCAAATAAAAATTCTTTGTGGAATAGAATTTGTTGTATAAGCAACAATTTATCTTTTTCTTGTTTGCTGGTATGATTCTGGCAATGCACAGTATATAGTGTTACTATTTTTAATTTGCTTTGCATCGCAACTCTCTGAAACCAATAACTTTTTATTTTCTTGTTGTTTAAGCTATGTAAGACTCATTTTTTACAGAGAAAGGTATAGTATTTTTTGATTTACCCAGTCTGGAGAGCTGGCTCGGTGGGTATATAAGATATGTGATAGGCTGTCTGCACACTTGTCCCTCGTTGCCATCGTAATTGATCAGAGTTGTCAAAAGGGATGATTATTAGCTTTTGGGCCAAAGGTGGCAGTATTTCTGAATTTGTGCAGTTTGTTAACTGTTTACGTGCTGCTGTGGTGGAAGTGTATGCTGAGTGGACAAATGACACCATTACAAATAAACAACAATGAAACTGTGCAGCACCACTTACAATTTATGTAAAAGGTGAATGTTGGCTGTGAAAGTGTGCAAGGGCGTAGTGACACACTACAGTGGAGCAGCTCACCGCCAAAATAGACCAGGGGGTTACCAGATGTATGTCTAAAAAACAGTTCAGTGAACCCAGCTGCGTATGGGGCTCTGAAGCAGATGAATGGTCACTGCACCTCAGCTAATGAAGTTCCACAGGCAGAAGACTTTGATTTACATGGTAGCATCAGAATTGGAACAATGGTGATAGGCACAGGCTTACCTTTTCCAGTGAGCCACGTTTTCTGCTTCATGGAATAGATGGACATCGGTGTGTTAGGTGAGAAACATCACACCCTGAAACGATTGCTGGAAGAACACAAGGATGGTGGTGGCACCTATATGGTTTGGGAAGGTTTTTGTTGTATTCTCTGGGCTGCTCATCCATACAGCAGGCACTCTCAATCGATTTGGGTATGAATCCATTCTTGCAAACCACATATACCTGTACAAGCTGATTGTCTTTCCTGGAACAGATGCGATCTTCCAGCAAGACAATGCGACATGTCACATGGTTAGAAATGTCCAACATTGGTTGGAACAACATGAATAAGATTTCTAAGTATGACTCTGGCCCCCTTATTCCCAAAACTTGAACTTAATTGAGCCTTAGTGGGACTACCTCAATCATTGTGGTCACTCTATTTATCCTCCTCCACACACCCTCCAGCATCTGTAGCATCTGCAAGGCTACAGACAGGCTCAGGCTGGCCCACAGGGGAACTGGGGAAACCCTTGGTGGGCCCCTGAGCACGGTAGACCTGGAGTTGTTTTTTAACTCCATATACATCCTCAGAAGAGGCAAAAAAGCATAGAAAGATATGCAAAAAGCAAGAGGCAGAGTATAGGAGGCATGTACAGTCATTTACAAAGAAATCGAAGTGATCCAGCCGTAAGGATGATAAAGCTTTCTTCTTTATTACAAATACAATACGTGCAGAGGGTAAAAGATAGCAGCAACAGACTAACGCGTTTCGGGCACCAAACTTTGCCCTTGTTCACGGTATGGTAACATAGTATAAAAGTCCGGGTTAAATACGTTTTCCTGTTTGACGTCACTTCTACAGACATTTCATTTAACCCTTTGTATACTAAATTACAAACATATACAACATACTACTCTAAAATTAGCTACTTTAACACAATATAAGCTCATTACATTCATATTCATAATCCTTTATACAAGGGAAAATGTTATAAGGCTTATTTAATATATGTATGCAAGATCATTTCGGAGGTTAAATCCTTTCGGTATTCTGGTCTGCAGCTGCAGAATCCAGAAAGCTTCACGTAGGCGCACTTTGTGCTGCCAGTCACCTCCTCTTCCTGGGCGCTCCACTTTCTCTATCCCAAAGCATGAAAAACTACGTGTATCCCCTGCGTGTTCTTCAATAAAGTGTTTAACTATACCGGAGTGAGTTATTAATCCTTTTTTGATGTTGTACAAATGTTCCGCTATGCGAGTTTTGAATTTTCGGATACTACATCCTATGTATAGCTTATCACATATGTTGCAATGTATGCCGTATACAATATGGTCGGTGTTACAATTTATAAATTTTTGTATGTTATATTCCTTTGATGTTTCATTGTAACCTTTAAATGTATTCTTTTTAACTGCATACTCGCATACATTGCATACAACCCCTCTGTGTAAACCAAACTTGTTTGTTTTGTTGGCTGGAAAAATTACTAGATGTAATAGTACCTCCTATTGTTTTATTTCTTTTTGGGACAAAACTAAACTAATGAATTTAATAGAATGATGTTTACAGAACAACAAACATTAATAACCTTAAAAGAATTGGAAAATCAGGAAATAGACCCTAGAATACAAAAAGAGAATGTAGAATTAATATATAATAACCCTACTTTCTATCCTATTAAAACGCGTGTCAACGCCATGGAAGCCTTTCAGGCTACCATGGAAAGGGATCTGAAAACACTCGCAAAAAAAAATTCTGGCCCAAAAAAACAAAGAAAAAAACACAACATTAGCTATAAAGAAAATCTAGCACTTAAAGAATTAAAGGAAAATACCAATATTACAATTAAAAAAGCGGACAAGGGAGGTAGCATTGTCATTATGGATACAGAACTGTACGGGCAATTGTGCAGAAAAATATTGAGTAACAACGAAGTATATAGAAATCTAAGAGAAAATCCTACCCTAAATTTCCAAAAAAAAACTGGTTAAATTACTAGATGAAGGGGTTAAACTAGGAGCTCTTAATGAAAAACAAAGAAAATATCTTGAGATGGAAAATTTACAAGTCCCTGTATTCTACGGTGTTCCAAAACTATACAAAAATCAATTCCCACCAAATCTAAGGCCGATTGTGTCTAGTAATGGGAGCTTTACAGAGAAACTAAATAGCTATGTGGATAAATATCTACAACCGCTGGTTCAAACAGCACCAGGTTATCTTAGAGATAGCAAGATGGTACTACAAACATTCCAAAATTTCTCATGGTCCTCTAATTACACGTGGCTAAGTAAAGGATGTAGAAATCTCTACTCAACATTCCACAAAACTAGTAATACAGCAATTCAAAACCATCTAAAGAAATTCAGCCAATATTTATGAGGGGGCTTGTACTGTTTCTACTTGAAAGCATAGACTTCTTGTTGAAGCATAACTACTTCAAATTTGATAACAATTACTATCTACAATTGAGGGGGGTCCCTATGGGAGCTGCTGCCTCTCCGGCCATTGCGAACTTATATATGTCTTGGTGGGAACAACAGACTATATTTAAAAGTGAGAACCCCTTTTCGCACTGTATACTTTGGTATGGGCGCTACATTGATGACCTCCTGTTTGTTTGGGGTCATGATGTAGCGTCCATACCGAAGTTTGTGGAATACCTTAACTTAAACCATTTTAATTTGCGCTTTACTCACCTGTTCAATAAGGAAGAAATTTCCTTCCTAGATATATGCCTAAAAGGTGACCTAGAATCATCTAAAGTTATAACAACACTTTACCATAAACCAAGTAGTGGTAACACATTACTTAGGGCGAACAGCAGCCATTCAAAGCATACGTTGAATTCTATCCCACTGGGGGAATTCATCAGAGCAAAAAGAGCGTGTACAAAAGAGGAGGATTTTGAAGCAGAAAAACAAAATATAATAAAGAGACTTATTATAAGAGGATACAATAAATATCAAATAAGCAAAGCATTAGAAAAAATAAAAAACAAAACGCAAAAAGATCTACTGCAGCAAAAATCATATGAGAAAAATAAAGTATTCCCAACCAAACCTTTGGTGTTTTCCACGCCATATAACATCAATTTCTATAACCTTAATAAAATATTTTATAACAATTTGAGTATTTTGCGGCAGGATCATACCCTAGCCAAAATAATAGATGAAGGCGTTAGTTTTGTCCCAAAAAGAAATAAAACAATAGGAGGTACTTGTCACGTACCCGGACGTAGAAGTGGATCCACTGGACCACCGCAAGCGATGGTGTAAGCCACGCCAGGGAACGGAATCTAAGTAGGTCCCGGTTTTTTCACCAGAGCCAGCCGCAAAGCGGGATGGACTTGCTGACGCGGCGGGAGTCTACCAGGTCGTTACCCCTGACGTTCCTTTCTTGCGGTGGCAAGCCAAGGTATAGGTGGTGCAGAATCGTCAGGCAGGCTCGTAGTCGGGACAGCAGAAGGTCAGGGCAGGCGGCACAGGTTTGTGGTCGTCGGACAGGTGGTAGTCAGGGCAGGCAGCAGGATGCGGTGGTCGAGGGTACGGAAGCTAATGGGACCCGGGACACGTAAGTCAGAAACAAGGCCTGTACGTTTTCTATAGGGTGAAATGGCACTAAGATCCGGCAACAGCCCAAGGAAGGGGCAGGGTTAAATAGGGCAGTGACCGGCAATAGCCAATTACCGGTGCACTGGCCCTTCAAATCTCGCAGTGCTTATAGCTGGGAACCTTGAAACGTATATATTTAGCTGACAACCACACCTTGTCACCTGGCGAGAAGGTTGGCGGAGGTCTTCGCTTTTGTCGGCTTGAGCCTTGGTGCGGGCGGAGGCCAGGAGTAGCGAATGGCGAGTCTGTTTCCAGATAGCTGTCAGGTCCTGGGCCAGCTCCTCCACAGCTGGGACCTCCGAGGGCACAGAATGGGGGAGTGGTGGGCGGGGATGTTGCCTGTAGACAATAAAGAAAGGAGCAGCTCCAGCAGACTCCGAGTCCAATGAGTTATACGAAAACTCGGCCCAGGACAACAAGCTGGACCAATCATCCTGGCGTGCGGAGACAAAGTGGCGCAGGTAGCAACCTAGGGTCTGGTTTACTCTCTCTACCTGCCCATTGGACTGGGGGTGGTAGGCTGAAGAAAAGTCCAGTTTCATTTGTAGTTGGTTACAGAGGGAGCGCCAGAATCTGGAGACAAATTGAACGCCACGGTCCGACACTATGTGCTGAGGGACCCCAAGCAGGGGGGAAAAATATGAAAAAAATGGGGACTGGCAAGGCGGGGAGCTGGGGGTTTCCCCCGGGCAGGGGGGGAAGGGGGGACATTTTGGGAAAACCCGGCTGAAAACTACCCAGACCCGGGGTTGCCAGGGGGAAGGGGGAGATCCTTTGAAAAAAACCCATGGCCCCCATGGGCCCAAAGGGGACAGCTAGGTATGGGTAGGGGAAAAGGAGCAGGCCCTCCCGGGTTTGAGCGAGGGAGACTTTTTCCCGGGAAAGGAAGAAAAAGGCCCTCACGAACCCCAAAACACCCGGGGGTTTGGCTGGAAACCGTAGATCGAGAAAAGAGAGAAAAGGGGCCCCCTTCTGCCCCCCGGGTGGCCCCCGCCTTAGGGAGAAATGCCCCCGGGAAAATTTCCCCTTTTCCAAAGGGCGGGGACGGAGTATGTTTCCCGGGGAGGGAATGCTTTGTAAAATCTTCGGTGGGGCCCGAGTTAAACCCCGTTCTGGGGGGTTTAATGTGCCGGGGGGGGGACTGGGTCTCCGGGTCACTTCCGAAGCCCCGGGGAGTGAGTTTGGCCCTTTGGGACATTTCGTTCCGCGGGGCGAAAATGAAGGGAAAAAATTAAAAACCCGGGAGAAAAAAAAAAAAGAGAGACCAACGGGGCCTGGCTTTGGATTTAATTTTTTGAGCATTCGGGAAAGATAAAGCGGGTTTTTTTAGGGTTTGGGTTTTTGATGTGACGGGTGACGAGCCCCCCCAAAGGGAGATATTCCTTTCTTCCAGTGCCAGCTTGTTTGGCCAGCTTTTTCCCCGGTCGGGATGGATTTGTTCCTTTAAAGCAAGGAAAAAACTTTTAAAAAAGGAACCCGCACGTGAGGGTCTTCCCTTTGGGGCCCTTTTTGGGGAGAGTTTCCCCCCGGGCCCCCCACCGGGGAGGTGTCGACCTCGAAAAAAAATGGTTGTTCAGTACCCGGGCCCGGGGGAAAAGCACTGGCGCAGGGCAAAAGGCAATTTTAATTTAGAGAAGGTTCCTCTCCCGCTGGTGGCCAGAGCTTAGGTTTTTGCGTTCTTCTTGGTTAAACCCATTTAGGGGGGATCCCGGAGGGAAAAATTTGGTTTATAAATTGACTGTAAAAAGTTGGCAAACCCCAGGAATCTTTTTTATGGCGGAAACCCCACGGGGCCGGGGCCAAATGTAGGACAGCGAAAACTTCGGGGGTCCATCTGTGGGCCCCCTTGTCAAAAAGGGTGTACCCGAGGAATGGAGGCTTGCTGTTAAAACTGGCACTTTTTAAATTTTGGCATGAGGGGGGGTTGGCCCTTAGCGTTGGGAAAATGGCCCCACGTGAACTTGATGGGTTTTAAAAGGTCGGGGGGGGAAAAGGGGGGGGAAATGTCGTAAAGGTACACAACCCGAAATGT
This sequence comes from Phyllomedusa bahiana, assembly GCA_025379985.1. NCBI lineage: Eukaryota > Metazoa > Chordata > Amphibia > Anura > Hylidae > Phyllomedusa > Phyllomedusa bahiana. The sequence goes on along the minus strand of JAODAL010014735.1, from coordinate 3,725 downwards.
GTACAGGGGGCCCCGGAAGATGCCCATTGCGAACTCTTGGAAGGGGGGGGGGGCATTGCAGGGGCCCCGAAGGGCATGCCAGGTCTCGAATTTTGCCCGCCCGCGGGTGTTAAAAGCGGTCTTCCATTCGTCCCCCCTCACGTACCGTATGAGGTTATAAGCCCCCCCGTTGGTCCAGTTTTTTTTTAAAGGGCCTTGGCACCTGTAGACGGTCAAAAAAATTCCGTGATCAAGGGGAGGGGTTTGCGGGGTTTTTTACCCTGATCTTTTTTGAGGCCCCGATAGGGGCTATGCTTTACGCAGGTTCCATACTTCTTAGCCCCGAAAAGAACCGGCCCCGGCTGGAGAGGGGGGACTTGCGGGAATTAAAACCCCCCCTGGAGAATTTTCCCTTTATATATGTAGGGCATAGCCCCAAAGGGCTCAGGTTTTCCGCAGGGGGGAAAACCCTTTCCAGTGGAGGAGGGCGTCCCGGGGGAGAAGCCCAAAAATAGGACAGTCGTATGGGCGTTGGGGGGGGAAAGTCTCAGCTTGTTTTTCGGAGGAAAAACATTGCGAAAGGGTTGGTTTTTGGGGCGGAAGGGCCCCTCAGAGGCTTAGGGAACCCCCAAAAGCCCGGGGAAGCAAACCGGGAAGGTTTCACCAAACAGCGAGACTGACCTCCGAAAACCCCCCTCGGGCTTCGCCCCCCCCTCTGCCAATCGAGCCGGGGCGTGGGATTGCAGCCACGGGAGGGCCCAGGGAATGGAAGAGGAGGACCCGGGGAGTTGTAGAAAGCAAGTTCTCCCTTTTGCAGTACCCCTATTGTAGGACCGGGGGCCCCAGTTTGGAAAACCCAATTGGATCCCTTTAAAATCTCTCCCCTGACCCAGGGGTGAGGGGGGGCTTTTCCAGGTGGGTCCAGGGAGGTTTTTGCTGGGATAACCCGGGGAGGTCCAAAAAAAAATTTCCGGAAAACCCCGAGTTCCCGGGGAAAACAAATTTGCCGGGAAATGGGCACCAGGCCCCGTGCCGCAAACACCCGGGGTGGTCAGGCGGGAGAGGGGTTGCTCCCCAAACCCAGGGGCGCCTCTCCACGTATTTCCCAGGTGCGCCCTTTTCCCCGGGGCTGGGGGGCGCGGGGGGCAGGACCCGGGGGAAAATGGTTTGCACTGCCACAGTACAGACAAAAATTTCCTAAAGTCTTTGGTTAGCTCGTTGTAGACAGGTGGGCCCGATTCCCCCCTCCATGGCCTCTTCGGGGGCAGGGGGCCCAGGGCAATGAAAGGGGGCCCCTTTTTAAATACGGGGGGCCGACGAGGAAAACGACGGGGTCTTGCTTGCTCCCGGTTCCGCCCAAGTTCCCCCTGGTGTTCCGAGAAACGGTGTTTTAACCAAATGGCCAGGGAGATTAGGTCACTCAAAGGGGAGGGAGTCCCGGGCGGATAGAGCCCTCCTTGAAAAAAGGGGTGGAGAGGGCCCTTTTTTGAAGGTGGCAGTCAACGCCCCTTCAATTTCCCCGTTTAAATCAGAGGCCAAAATGCGGAAAGTACGGCCCAAAACGCCTTTCAGAAAGGGTCCCCTTTGGGGGCGATTTAGCAAGGCGGTTTTCGGCAGGGCGAAGCCCCGGGGTGGTTCCTCGAAAAAAGCTCCTGAATCGGTGAGGAAAAGAAGCCCCAAATTTGCTTTTGAGGTCGTCCCTGTCCCAGAGGGGGGGAGCCCAGGGGGAGGGCCCCTTTTCCCGAGAGAAGGCTTAGTACGAACGCCACCTTTTGACCGTTCAGAGGAAATTTGGGTTGGGCCCATGAATCAACTTTTCCGGGGGAAATTTGGGGGATAAAGCTCCTGCAGGCCTTGGAGTCCCATTTGAAAATTTTGGTTTGGCTTTGATAGCGGAAACCGTGGACCCCCGGTTGGAGCTGGAAACCGGGGGGGGCAGGCCGGGGCCCGGGAGCGGGTTGCTTTTGTGGGCGGCCAGGAACGCTGGTTTTTGGGGGGGGGCTGGTTGCTGGGCTTGCTGAAAGGGTCTGTTTTGGGCTGCTGGCCAAAATGGTGGTGGGTTTAGTGTGGGGGGCAAAAGGCCCCCTTGGGGGGGATCCCAAAGGCCCCCGGTCTTGCTGTCACGTACCCCCGTTGAAGTGGATCCACTGGACCATGCAAACGATGGGTGTAAGCCCCCAGGGAACGGAAACTTTTGTAGGGCCCGGTTTTAAAACCCGAGCCCGCCGCAAAAACGGGAAGGAATTGGGTGCGGCGGGGGGTCTACCAGGTCGTTACCAGACGGACTTGCTTACGGTGACGCAAAAGGGTTTTAGCGGGTGCAGGAAACGTCAGGGAAGGGTTTGTTAAATGGGGACAGGCAGATGGTCAGGGGGGAGGCGGGGGGGGACGGTTCGTGGTGTGGGGGCAGGCGGTTGGTCAGGGCGGCGGCAGGGTGCGTTTGGGTTTTGAGGAAAGGAAGTAATGGGACGGTAAACGGTAAAATCAGAACAAGGCTTGTAACGCTTTCTTATAGGGTGGGAAAAGGCATAAAGATCCCGGGAACAAACCCCAAGGGAAAAGGGGGGGCTTAAATAAGGGCATTTTCCCGGGTTTTTTCCCAATTTTCCCTTTCATGGGGCCCTTTTAAATTCCCTCCCCCAGCGGGGGGCCGGCGCGGGGGGGCGGGGGGGGGGGGGGGGGGGGGCGGGTGGGGGGGGCCGGGGGGGGCCGGGGGGGGGCCGGCGGGGGGGCCCGGGGGCTGAGACCGAAAAAGGAGGGGGGCGGGGGTAAGAGGGGGAGCCGGGTGGCCCGGGGGAGGTGCCCCCCGCCCGACTTTCGGGCGGGGGGTGCCGCTCGTGCGGCGGGCCAGGGGTACCCGGGACCCGGGACGGGGGGGGGGGCCCATCCGTGACAGTACTATTAATCTAGTCATTTTTCCCGGGCCCCAAAACAAAAAAGTTTGGTTTACACAGAGGGGTTGTATGCAATGTATGCGGGGGTATGCAGTTAAAAAGAAAAACATTTAAAAAGGGTTTTCAAAAGGGAAAAATTTAAAGGGGAAAATAAATACAAAAAATTTTTTAAAATTTTAAAACCGACCCTATTGTATACGGCATACATTGCCTAAAGTATAAGTTACATGGATGGGAGTATCCGAAAATTAAAAAATCGCATTGCGGAAATTTGTACAACATCAAAAAAAGGGTTTAAAAACTACTCCCGGGATTGTTAAACACTTTATTGAAGAAACAGAAAGGGGGTACACGTTTGTTTTTCATGCTTTGGGGTTTGAGAAAGTGGAGCGCCAGTAAGAGGAGGTGATGGAGCACAAAATGCGCCCACGTGAAGCTTTTGGATTTGGGAGCTGCCCGGAAACCCGAAAAAAAACCCAAAAGGGTTTAACCCCCGAAAAAAATCTTTTTCATACATTTATTAAATAAGCCTTATAAACATTTTCCCTTGTATAAAGGATTATGAAATTTGAAAGTAATGGCTTTATTGTGTTAAAGAGCTTTAAATTTTTTGAAATATATGTTGTATATGTTTGTAATTTTTGTATAAAAAAGGGTTAAAAAGAAAAAGGGCTGTTGAAATTGGGCCCCTCAAACAGGAAAAAGTATTTAACCCGGACTTTTTTCTTGTTTCCCTCCGTGAACAAGGGAAAAAATTTGGTGCCCCAAACGCGTTAGTCTGTTGCTTTCTATTTTTACCCTTGCAGTATTGTATTTTTTAATAAAAAGAAAGCTTTTTTTCATTCCCTTTGG
>JAODAL010014734.1:0-86380 GCA_025379985.1 Phyllomedusa bahiana | reverse complement strand
CCTTTCTTTTTTTGGGGAAAAAAATTCCCTTCTTGTTTCCCAAATCGGAATGGGAAAAAAATCCCGGGGATCAACTACCCCTCCCAGAACCCTAGTCATTATAACCTGCAAAAATTGCACCCAGCCCCTTTTTTGGAACTCTGTTTTGATTCACCTGAAATTTCCCTTACGAGAGTTCCACGTCTCATGCTTTAACGTAAAAAAATCCCTTTCTATGTTTATGTAGAAAATTTCCTTTTCCCGAAGACCTAGGGGATGCCCCCTTCTTTGGATATCCCCGGGGAAAAAATAAATTTGAGAGAGCTCTTATACCTTTAATATATTTAAAAATATTTATTATGTCCCCCAAAGCTGTCTTTTCTCTAAACTAAATAACCCTAATCTTGCAATCTTTCTGGGTACTGCGCCCACCAGTCTTTTTATTTTTTTGTTGCCCCCCTTTGTACCGTTCAGCTCACAATATTTTTTCCTGTGCACTGGTCCCCAAAATGTACACAATTTCCCTGTGTGGTTTAAACCCAGTGGTTGAGCGTTATAATCACAAATTTGAAATCGGCCGGTTTTTGGTTGACGGAATTTTCGATCACGCGATAATTTAGGTGAGAATCTGGTAATCATTAATATCGCGCCATTTTCGTCATTTCCCTGATTTTGGCGCCAGCAATTCAGCTTAGAGAATAGAGGGGGTTTGGCGGGGTGTGCGACGTCATGACGGGGTTTGGGTTTATGTTGTGATTGGCGGGAAAAATCACATGACCCTTTTTTCTAGAACGCCCTTCCCTGTTAGCATCATGTGTGCCTGTGTTCTAAGGCAGGGTGTGTGGCTTTCCTGAATCGTCGGGGCCAGTTTCTTTGTTACAGAGTAACTATGCTTTTAGCTCGTAACTTGAACATAGGTAGATTAGAGAATTTCATTTTTTGTTGTTAGGTGAAGTTTGAAAGAGCATCCAGCGATGTACAGCCGCGGGGGGAGGGCGGGGGGGAAACACAGGCAGCGGCAGGTGTTTTTGAAAGGGAGTGTATATTGTGCGTCCAGATGCTTTAAATCTGTTTTAAAATTGCTTTTATTAAATTTTTTGGCCGTTTTTTGTAAATGTCTTGTATTTTTTTGCAGCTGTATTATATTAGGATATAGAATTTTCTGTAATGCGGTGTATTTGATAGGGCAAAACCCACCTTTTTTTTCCCATACAAATTTAATTGGGTTTTTTTACTTTGGGCAGGCCTTTTTTGTTAAAAGCCTCTTGTACGTATATTACCAAAAGAAATTTGCTGTAAGGGGTTGTATTTCTGGTGCAAAAACCACTATTATTAGTGTGAGAAATTTACGTTGACTTTTATCATCGGGTGATAGTAAATATAGTAATTATCAAGACGATTTGTAGTCGTAATAGATTATGCCGATGCCCATTAAAGTCACTGAGGAGACGTGATGCTCCCTGTCTCCTCGGGCCAGTGCGCTGCTGTGTGGAGGGGCTTGCTCCCCCTCTTATCTCCTAACAGCGTGCTCCCGCCATTGAAGAGCGGAAGCTTCCACCGGCCGGGGAGAGGGAGAGGAGCCGCGCGACCATCCCTCTCCTCAGCAGCGCAAGGACGGCGCCAAAGAGCAGGACAGGTAAGTGAATCAGATGGGGGGAGGGGAGGGAGGGAGGAGAGGGGGGAGGGGTGGAGAGGGGGGAGTATAAGGGGAGGAGAGGGGGGGAAGGGAAGGGGGGGTCTGGAGGCAGGTAAAGTAAAAACTGGGGGGGAGGCGGGTAAAATGTGGACTGGGGTAGTGGGGGGCAGGTGAAATGTGAGGGGGGAGTGGAGGCAGGTAAAATGTGCCTGGGGGCTGGGGAATTTAAAATGTCTTGTACCCGCATGCCCCTTAAACCTGCATGCCCCACAAATTAAAAAGGGCAGAAGGCAGTATTATTTAAACCCATCTTTTTACTTGAACGGACTTTGATTATCCCTGTCCTGGAACGCAGCATGCCCCTTAAACCTATCTGCCCCCCAGATTAAAAGTCCCGGGGAAAAGGAGTTTTTTGAACCCCCCTTTTAGTTGAATGGACATTGATTTTCCCTGATGGACCGCAGTTGACCATTAAACCTGTTGACCCAAGATTAAAAAAGTGCGGAAAAAAAGGGTCTTTAAACCCATTTTAGTTGAATGGCATTGACTATACCTGTTCTGTACCACAGTCAGGGCCGTATTTTCCACTAGGCACTCGTGGGCACGTGCCTAGGGTGGCGCCTGTTAGGGGGCTGCACTGCAGCAGGAGTTTTTCTTTATCTATTTTGCTCCGGGCATTCGCCCCCCCTCCCTCCTAGTGGTTGGAGCGGTGTGGGGGGAGGGTGCCGGAGGTTGCCGCCGCTAGTGACATTTTCATTGGTGGCGCGGCGGATTTTTTATTTTTTTTTTCGGCGGCAGCAGACAAAGGGGCGCGGGGGGGGACATAACTTCTCCCTTCCGGTGCTCCCTTGTAATGACAGACAAGTAGCTCAGCAACTGCGCTGATGGCCTGTCTCTCAATGGCGCGGTGCGCTGCTGGGAAGGAGGGAAACTTCCCTGCCCCTCTTTCCCCTCAAAACAGCGCGCTCCCGCCTTTTAAGACGGAAGCTGCACCCGGGGGGGGAGAGGGGGGGAGGCCGCGCGACCATCCCCTCCCCGCAGCGCAAGGACGGGCCCCAAAAAAGCAGGACAGGTAAGTGGATCAGATGGGGGAAGGGAGGGGAAAGAGAGAGGGGGGAGGGGAGGGGAGGGGGGAGTAGAAGGGGAGGAGATGGGGGAGTAGAAGGGGAGGAGAGGGGGGAAGGGAAGGGGGGTCTGGAGGCAGGTAAAGTGTGACTAGGGAGTGGAGGCAGGCAAAATGTGACTGGGGAGTAGAGGCAGGTGAAATGTTAGTGGGGAGGGGAGGGGAGGTAAAATGTGAGGGGGGGTGAGGAAGGGAAAAGTGACTGGGGGGTGGAGGCGGTGAAACGTGCTGGGGAGTGGGGGCAGGTGAAAAAGTGGGCTGGTGAGTGGGGCAGGTGAAAAAATGGATGGGGAGTGGAGGAGGTGAAATGTGGGGTGGGGGTGGAGGAGGTGAATGTGACTGGGGAGTGGGGAGGGAAATGTGACTGGGGAAATGGAGGCGGTGAAATGTGACTGGGGAGTGGAGGCAGGTGAATGTGATGGGGGAGTGGAGGCAGGTGCAACGTGAGTGGGGAGTGGAGGAAGGTGCAACGGGAGTGGGGAGTGGAGTCAGGTGAAACGTGGGTGGTGAGTGGAGGCAGGTGAAACGGGTTGGGGGTGGGGCAGGTGAAAAGTGAGGGGGGTGGAGGCGGTGAAAGTGCTGTGGGTGGAGGGGTGAAAAAATGAGTGGGGGCATGTGAAAAGTGAGTGGGGGTGGGGCAGTTGAAAAATAAGTGAGGGTGTTAGGAATGGGGGGGTGGGGGGGAAAGGGAGAGGAACTGTTTAGGGCCGATTATGGGCTGTGTGTCCCTGTCATATAATGGGAGGTATCAGACATATGGGGCTTTTTTTTATCTATAATGGGAGGTATCAGATTATGGGCTGTCTATCATAGGAGGTATCAGGCTATATGGAATGTCTTTCAGGGAGGTATCAGATTATGGGGGATGTCTATCATATAATGGGAGGTATGTTCAGGAAACTTGTGCACTCCCCGTTATCCCAAGGAAGGCAAAAGGGGGTAGGGAAGAAAAAAAACGCACTCCAATCGTGTTGTAGTTAGGTTCAATTAAGCTTAGATGTTACATAAATTTTTGTCACAAGAGATTTTACTTATATGGTACAACTCATAGAAAAAGGGCCGAATCTGGGAAATAGTGCATGGATCCAAGGAACGTACATTCGCCCCGGGATGATGGGAAAAATATATAAAATTATTCACAAGGCTTTTTTGAATAATGGCCCTTTTAAAGAATCTCCTAGCGCTCAGATCCAAAAACTTCTTTGATTTCAGAACATTTATAAAATTTGCTTTAAATACCAAAGTATTTTTTAAAATTTAAAAAAAATTAAAAATTTCAGAATCTAATTTTTACTTAACACGTTTCACCGATCTGTTTTGCTTCATCGGGAATAAATTGCTTGATAGCACTTCTATTTTATAGCCATCCCTTTAGGTCTTTCCTTTACAGGGTTTTTACAGCAAACTTTTCATACCCCTTGTTTATAAAAGATCATTAAAAATTTCAAAAAAAATATAAAACTTACTTATTTGGCGAGATCAGGTTACATTCCCGTACTTTCGCGGGTTCGTACCGGAAGTTGCACTATTTTAGATCACTTCGCCTTTACTCCCCCTAGCGAAAACAGGAGGAGTTTGTGCGCATGCTTATGCTCACAGATTCGATATCATACGATTCCCCAAAGATCCACAAAAAGACAATTTTAAAATGATTATCCGCAGTACTTTTTAAAATAATCAGTTTATAATTCCTGTATTCTTTAAGCCAAACGGACTTGAGTTTTGCTTAAGAATCAAAAAGTTTCCTTATTATCAGCGCCGGTAATCTATTGGTATTTTATCATGAACAAAGTGATTGTTTAAACTTTAATTTGATTTTGGGCCCATCTTTATGCTTTTCCCTCAATGTCCAAAAGAGAGTGAAAAAATAGGCGATCCTTTTAGAGGTAACTGAGTATATTGATGGTAAGCTTTCAAGAAACTGGCTCCCTTCTTCAGCTGGATATAAAAGAAATTGAAAATTCACAGGTTTTTTATACACACAAGACTGGACCTTCAAAGGTTTCTTAGAATTTTTAAACATAAAAAAATGCAATATAAGCAAAAAAGTCTTTTTCAAAAGGTCAAACAATTAAATTCTGGAAAAATTGTGAGGGATGAAGGGGGCAGTAAATTGCGTCTTATCTCCAGATCACGTGTAATTTGTAGCCCTACAGTTCAATAAGTTTGACATAAAAATAGATGGATATTTAACCCATTTTTCAGAGTCTGAAAATTTTTGCATTTAAATTTTAAAATTTCCCACTCCTTTCCTCCCTCTGCGTCTTAAAGTGTCCCATTAAAAACCCAATCTTCAGATCTTCAATACAGTGGGCCTCTTGGGAAAGGGGTTTTGCCCCTGGAAAATCAGTTCTAATGTTATTAATAGTGAATTTTGTGGGGTTCATGCGTGGCGATCTTGTCCTTTTCCCCCCCCATAAAGGCCCGTGGTCGGGATTGCGCAACATGATCAGATACACCAATTGTAACCTGCAGGAAAAAGTCCCCCCATTTGGCACCTGCTGTGACTGTGGGGAAGGTACACTGCGCGTGTGGATGTGACTGAAGGGGCTTGCACCCGTTTTGCGGAGGGTGAGGTGCCATTTTCAGTTGGGGGGTTCAGGGCGCCGGACAATAAAGCGCCCCAGGGTTTTGGGGGTTGCCGAAAGGAGAGGAGGGGGGGACTGGGGAAAATTTGGTTTGAGTCTATTGTCTCTATGTAGCACAGGTTGAATTTTCCTTGGGCCAAACTTTTTTTAGGACCCTTTCCAGCTTTTTGGGGTTGTAGGTTAAAAATGGGGCCCATTTGTTTTTTCCCATTCTGTTTTCTTTTTGTATGAAAGTAGCTGTCTTGGTAATGGCGGCCGCTTTGTTTGATTTGATTGTCCGTCATTTTTTGGGGGGGTTACCCCAATTGGAGAAAATTTTGGTCCTCAAAATCCAGGAGGTGTTTGCCCAGGTCCTGTCTTGTTGGAGCAAATACAAATTGTAACCGTTTTGCCTGGCTTTTTGAAATGGATTGCTTTGGGGTGCTTGGGGGGGGGGAAGCGTCATTCCTGGGTGGGGCCTTTTCTTGTTTTGGGGGTTTGGGGTTTTACACTAAATTGTGATTTGGGCCGGGGGGTTTTTTGATGTGTTTTGTTAGTTCCAGAAATTTGGATTTTGCTCTCCCAAAATAGGTAAGCTTGGGGTTTGATGGGGGGAGGGGGAAGTTATTGAAGTCATTATTTTTTTATTATTTTTTATTATTATTTTTATTTTTTTAAAGGCCTTTGATTCCAGTGCCGGCTGTACATTCAAAGGGGGGGTTACAAAAAATTAAAATTAAATTTAAACCGAGTAAAGTGAAAAGGGAAAAATGAAAATTGGCCAAAAACAGAGGGGGGAGAGGAGCCAAACCGCCAGGGCTTACAATCTAAAAAGGAGGGGGAAAAGGACGGGAGGGTGAGGGGCAGACATGTTTTGGGGAGGAGGAAAGTAAACAAGTTTAGTAAAAAGGTTATAGGCAAGCCTGAAAAAAAGGGGTTTTCCCAGGTTGTTTTTAAGCGGGTTTAAAATTTGGAGGAGAGTCTAAAGTGGTTTGGGGCAGTGAGTTCCAGAGTTGTGGGGAAGCACGGGAAAAAGTTTGGAGACGGTTGTGGGAGGAGCGGGATAAGGGGAGAGCAGAGGGGGAAGGTTCAGGTGAGGACCCCGGGAAAAGTGCTGGTGGGGGGGAAAATATTTTGGAAATTAGGGCAGAGATGTATGGGGGGGGGGGTCATGGAGAGCCTTGTAGGTCTGGTTGTAGCTTGAAATAAAATTTTGGGCTGGGGTTTGGGAAGAAAGTAAAGGGGTTTGGGCCAAGAGGGGGAAAAAGGCGAGGAGTGCAAAAGGAAAAAGAGGGGGGGTTTAAGAGGGGGCAGCAGATTTTAAGGGAAATGGTTTGGGGGGGGATTAGCGGGGTGTTTAGCGGGGAAAGGCCCCTGAAAAGGATGTTCCCAGTAGTTTTAGGCGGGAGATGAAAGGGCATGGCCCAAAAAATTTTTTTAAGGGTTGTGTCATGGGCCGAGGCCCAGGGGATGCGGAGAAAAATTTTTTTCGGGTTTGGAGGCGGCGGGCAAAAGGGTGGGGGTTTTGGGAAATTTTTGGGGGGGTTTAAAAAGTTAAAGCAGAGTCTTGGATTCCCCCAAGACAGCGAACTTGGGGGGACCGGTGAAAGTGTATTCCCCGTTGACTGTAATAAAAGAAAATTCAGGGGCAGGGGTAGAGTTGGGATGGGGGAAAAGATGGGGTTTTCTGTTTTCTCCCATTTAGTTTTAGGAGACGTGATGAGAAAAAGGGGGAAAATGGGGGGACAGAAAAAGTCAGGGATGGGGGAAGGTAAGAAGTGACATCTGGGCCGGGTTTGGTTAGGGGTTGGGGTTTCATCAGAATCCAGGTGGAAATTGAAACCCAGGTGGGTAGGGAGCTGCCCGGTCCCAAGGGGGTGTAGATAGGAGGATTATAGTGGCCCCGGGGGCCCCCTGAACTTGGGGGGACCCCAACAGAGAGTGGGGGGGCGGGGGGGGGGGAGGGGGGGGGGGAAAAAAGAATAAAGAGCCCGCTGAAAGTCCGTTAAATTTGGGGTTTACGGGGGAGATCCAGGGAAAGAGCAAAAGTCAGGTGACGAGGGGGGGAAAATGGGAATTTGTTAGCAGGAGGGAAAAATGGTCGACAGGGTCAAAGGAAGAGGAAAAGTCCAAGAGGGGGAACAGAGTAGTGGAAATGGGGTTTAGGCAGTTACTTACTCTTTAGTGACTTTGGGTTTCATAGGGCCCGGTTTTCCGGTTTAGAGGGGGGGTGGGGTCAAAAAAAACCCGATTTTTGAGGGTTAAAGGGAAGAGAGTTGGAGGGAGGGGGGAGGGGAAGGACAGATAAAGATAGACGTGCGGGCTCGGGGATTTTGGAAGCAAAAAGGGGGGAATTTGAAAAGGGGGCCGGATAGTTGGAAAAATGAAAAAGGGGTCCCGGGTTTTTTTTTTTTGGGGTTTGGGAGTGATAGTACCCATTTTTTTAAAAAGGAAAGAAAGGGAAGATCCCCCGAGGTTCCCTAAATGGGTTAAAGGGAAAATGGGTGAGTGGTGGGATGATAGAAGAAAACTGAGGTCTGGGATGAGGGGGTTTTTGGCCGTAGTGGGTAAAGGGACAAACGGGGTAGTGAGGTTGGATTTGGACATTTAAGGGGGAGAGCTTTTCATGAGTGCCCGTGGGGGAAGCAAGTTAAGGGGGGAAAAAGCGGGTTGAAAGGGGTTTAAGGGAGGGTGGGGGGGAAAATGTGGGCTGAAGATTTCTTGGATGGGGTTGATCTTCTGGAGGAAAGGGTGAAGGGCCCAAAGTAAACTGCTGAAAAGAGAAATGGGGGAGGAGGGGTTGGTGGAGGGCGAAAAGAGAGTTGAAGGTTTTGAAAAATTTGTTTGGGGTTTTTGGAACGGGGAGGAAAATGAGGTGGGGGAAATAGTTAATGTTTGGCTGGGCCGAGGGGCGGATTTTAAATGTTTTCCCAAGGATTTGTTTGTATAAGGAAAAGCCCATCAATGCGGGAAATTTTTTCCCCCAGAAAGGGTTAAAGCAATTCTGGAAGCTAGCCTCGCCTGTTTGGGTTTAAGAGTTGGGGCCGGGGTTTTGGGCCCTTTTGTTTTTTGGCGGGTTCTGTTCCCTGTGTGGGGAGGGCGCCCTTGAGGAAAAGGGGCTTTTTAAAGGGTTTGGGATTGGTTTTTTAGAAAAGGGTGGTCCCCTTTCTGGGTCATTGAATAAAGGAAAGATAGGGGGAAAGAGGTTTTAAGAGGTCAGAGGAGTGTGAGGGTTGAGGTTTTTTTAGTTTTTCCTGGGGGGGCCCGAAAAGGAAAAAGAGAAAAGGAGGGAAGGTGGGGGGGGGTGATAGGGGGTGAAGGGTAAGCAGGTTGTGGTCAGATAAAAGGGTTTGGGATTTTGAGAGTCAGATAGGGGGGGCAGAGGCGGGAAAAAGGGATGGGGTCCAGTGTGTGTCCATTTTTGTGATTTGGCTCCGGGAGGCCCAATTTGGAAGGGGGTTGAAGGGGGGAGCAGAGGAAAGGAGTTTGTTGGAAGCAGGGTGGGGGGGTTTTTCGTTTGGGGAAAGGGTTGAAGTTTTCCCCATGATGATAGGGGGGGTTGTCGGTGGAAAGAAAGGGGAAAGAAGCCAGGGAAGAAAAGGGGTTTCAAGAAAAGGCCCTGAGTGGGGGGCCCCTGGGCGGTTTGGGAACCAACCACCCAAATTGGAGGGGGCGGGACGGGGGAATAGATGGGACAGGGGTCCCCATTTAAAAAAGGAAGGGAAATTATGGAATTGAATTAGGGCCTCCCCCCGCAGTCCCAGGATGACAATGTTATAATCGATGTAACGGGGAAACATAATTTGGGTTTGGGTGGTCCCTGGGGGATAGTCCCGCTTTTCCCTTTTCGCCAAAAAAAAGGAGGTTTCCCTTAAATGGGGGCAAATCTGGACCCCATTGAATTTCCCCTTTCGCTGAAAGATTTTAGGCCCTCTCCTTTTTTTAAAAAAAAGTTGGGGGATTTATGAACTGTAGGGGGGGGGCTTTGGGGTGTTTTTAATTGGTTTTTTTGGGGGAAGGTTTAGTTTCTCAGGTGTGTTCCGGGAAATGTGCAAACTCCATCCTTGGGGGGAATGAAATTTTTTCACTATTCTATACTTTTTTAGGGCCCTAACACGGTACAAAAATTTTACAAACCCCAATGGGCCCCAAAAGGGAGACTTTATTTTTTACTTTTTTTTCTTGATTTTTTAAAACGGTGATTTTTCCCATTCTTTAAAGAGAGTTTCGTGTGGTTTTACCAAAAAGTTGCTTTCCGCAATCACAGTTATTAAATAAAATTACAAACACCCGGGAAAGTTAAAAATAGTTTTGGTTTAATTTTAAAACTTTCATTAGTGGTTGTGGATCTAAATGTATCACCTTCCTCCAACATATTGCAACACTAGGGCATAAAAAAAATTTACATGAAAACCCCCCCTTTTTCTTTAAAAATCCCCCCTGGTTTTTTCTGTCTTTTTTAAATTTCCCAGGGGTTTTTTTTTGACGTGTTTTGGTTTGCAGATTTTTTTCAAAGTGGCTCCCCTCTAGGGATAAATCATTCTTTGGCCCGTCTTGTTAAATGGAGTTTTAAATTTGGGATCGACATCGGGAACTTTCCCAATGTTTTTTTTTGGGATCATTTAAATTTTTTTAAAAAATTTTGGAAAAAAGAAATAGTGGTGATAAAATGAGGTTATTTTCTTTATGCCCTTGCGTTCCCAAACCCTTTTTTTTTTTAGGAGCTTACTTTTTTCTTGAGTCATATTTAATGTCTTTTGTTTGCATCCTGGTTTAAAATTTCCCTGGATAACCTTTTTGGGGGGAATCTATCTATAAAGTGTTTTTGCTTGACCCTATATATTTTTTTTTTAAAAATTTTACGTTCTTTGCACCCCTGGGAAAAACTGGGGGGCCCGGGAAGGGTCCCTTTCCAAAAATCCACTTACCCAAAATGTTTTGCCTCTTTAAAATGTAAAGTAGGTTGTTAGAATCAACTTTTTTTTAAAAAAAGTTTTTGAAAATATTTAACCCTTTTAATATAAAAATTTCCAGATCCAGGAATTGTATTTTTTTTTCATTGATATTCATATTTAAAAGGGAAATACCCCATGTATTAGTTTTTAAAAAAACTTTAAAAAAAGGGGTTTTCCTCAGTCGACCCCCTGCCAAATATAAAATAAAAATTCATCAATGACATGTTTAAAAATATACAATTTTGGTCCATTAAATCTAAAATTAAATGTATTTTTTCCTCGAAAGTTTCCCGGGATAAACCCAGGTTGGCCAGCGAGGGGGAACTGGGTGTCCCCAAATCGCTGTCCCAAACCTGTTTTTTCCCCTTTAAACCCCTTTATTTTGAAAAAATTATTTTTTAAAAAAATTTCCCAAAAACCCCTTTCCAAAAAGTTTTCCCCTTTTTTCAGGGGTTGGTTGCAATGTTGTAAAAAAATCCCTTTTTAAAATAGGTTTAAAATTTGCTTTTTTTTATGAATGTTCTATATTTGAAAAAAAAAGGGGGAAATAAAAAAATTTTTTTTCCATTGAAACAAATTGATAGTTTTAATTCCTTTGGGTTTCCCTAAAAATTTTCCACCGGGGAATCCCCCTTGACCCCGACCCCTTCAAATGATTTTTTTAAACCCCCTTTTTTAAAAAACGGTTGCAAGTTTTTTACCCAAGATATTTAGAAAAATTTTTTTAAAAAGGGGGGAAAGATTTTTTACCCCAAAAATTAGGGGGTTCCCCAGGGGGGTTTTTTCCAAATTGTTTTTGCCACTTTGGGTAAGGGGGTTAAAAAAAAAGGGGGGGGTAGTTGTTTTTTTTTTAAATTTTAAAGGGCATTTTTTTCCTTTTGGTTTATTGCCCCCTAATTAAAAAAAAAACGATTCAAAAATTCAAAAATTCTTATGATGTTATATAAAATCCTTTTTTTACCATTTTATAAAAAAATGTCTTTTAAAGATTCTTAAAAGTTTCCCCCTGTTAATCCCCCCCTTTTCCTGTAAAACAATGGACCCCCCTTTTTTGCATTACTTTTTTATAATTAAAATTTTCATTTTTTCTTTTGTGTTTTAAACACCCTTTCCCTTTGGGCCCCGGATTTTAAGTTACCCCTTTGATGGTTTTTTTTTTTTTAATTTTTTTAAAAACCCCACCTTTTCCCAATTTGGGTTTAAAAAAACCCAAAAATGCTCCCTTGAGCCCATATGGGGATAAAATGTGGTTTTAGGTTTTTTAAAACCCCGAATTTTTTGGGATTGATTTTTTTCCCTAAAAATTTATGTCCACAATTTTAAAAATCTTTTTTTTTTGTTTTTTTGTTTATGAAATAAGGGTCAGAGTGTTTCCCCCTTAAATTGTTTAGGTCTTTTTTTTAAAAAATTTGAAATTAATTGGCTAATAGGCTTTTTTTGGGGCCCAAAAATTTAAACCCTTTCCCTTTTGTAATAAGATAAATTCAGATGGTTTTTAAATTTATTTTTTGTTTAGGTTAAAAATTTCTTTACTCCCCGTCCCTTCCCTTGTTTTTTGTTTTATTTGTTTTTTTTGGGGGGATTTAAATTTTACTGGGAACCTCCTTGCACTGAAAAAACCCTTTCCCAACCTTTTTGGGGAAAAAATTTTTTTCCCTTTTTTTTTTTTTTTGCACAGATCCCTTTTTGGTAAAAGGGGAGTTTATAAGTTTTTTTCTATTGTTGAGGGGATGTTTAATGGGGGGTTTTAAACCCCTTTAAAAAAGGGAGGGAAAGAACCGCCTCGATTGATTTATCTGTTGGTTGTATTAAAGGTGGTTTTCCCCGTATTTAAAAACATTTTGTGGGCAGAAGGAAATGATTTACCCTAGTTTACCCTGTTTTTCCCTTTGTTTTTAGGGGAAGAAAAAAATAGACTTTCCAAATATAATCTGAGTATTTTCCCAAAATGGTTTAGATTGAGTGGTTTGTCAAATTTCCCAAATGGGTAGATGGGAATCCCATGGGAATCCCTGAGTCTCATTGGATTTCTATGTTTGGGTATTCTGCACCTTTAAAAATCCAAAATTAAAGACCCAACTTTTTTGGTGTTTGTGATTTTTTGGATTTAATTTTTAATTTTAAATTTCTTTTACTTTCCTTGAGTTTTTTCTTTTTAAATTCTAGGGGAACCCCTATTTATTTTTTTGGGAATTTGTTCATATTTACTACTGAAGCAAAACGGTTTGGGTTTGATTTGGTTATTTTGATTTCCATTTGTTTTCCTTTTTTACAAAGGGGATCTGTAGGATTTGTTTCCGCAAAAATTTTGGGGAATTTTTGGGAAATTTAAACCTTTTTTCCCCCTATCTATATGAACTTTTCCTGTAACGATAGTTTCCAGGTTTATTTTCCTCATTGAAAAATTTTAGATATTTTGGCCCCTTTCTTTTTTTGATCTGTAAGATGTTTAGCCTATTCTATCTTTTTCCCCCTAGTTTATCCCAAATTTTTCTGTTAATGTATCCAGTCGTTTTTTGAAAAATTACTATTGATTTTTTTTTTTAAAATCCCCCCTAAAATTCCTCCCATGTTTGGGAAATTTTTTATAAAATTTCCCTCAAAATTTTTTAATTCCCTAAAATTCTAAAAGGTTAAATTTTTTTGATTTTTTTTTTTTTTTCTTTCAATATTTCCCCATTAGTCTAAACAAAAATTTTTTTTCCCAAAATGCCCAAAACCCAAAAAAGGGGGGAACTCAAAAAACTTTTTCCCCTTCTTTTGAACCTGAGATTTTTTAAAAACCCTTAAAAACCTTTGTAACAAAAATTATCATTTTAAAGGGGGGGCCGTGGCCTGACTGAGATGAGGCAGAGTGTGTTGGGGTGAGTTTCTCCCCTGTTTGCCCCCAACAATCTGTTTACTAACCCTGTGAGACCAAATTTAAGCCCTGGGTTCCCTTCCCCAAAGGGTGTCATGCCCTTGGTTCAAAAAATTTTTAAAAACCTCCGGGACTTCATACACCCCCCCAAAATGATGTTTAAGCCGGATCCCCGTTTTTTACGCCCCAGTCCCTTTTCCCCTCCCCAGTAGCCCCCAAATTCCCTTCGTGAGGCCTGATGCCTTTACGGGAAAAAGTGGAACCCGGCCCCTTTCCCTAAAAACCTTCAAACGGTTTGGGTTATATCGAGCCAGCAGTCAAAACATCCGGCCACTGTCCCTGTCTAAAATTTTCGTCCCCTGCCCGGACTGGGAGGTTTCGGGGGGCTAAAACCCCACCCGGGGCCGCCCTTTCTCCTGATTCGGCCACAGTCGCCATTGTTGTGTGGTGCCTCCATCCTGGCCCACGCCAGACGGCCGGTAAAAAACCGGACCACTGGAATGCATAAAAGCAGCCCCGCGCCTACTCCCCAAATCCCCGTTGTTTTTGGCGGGCAGTTTGCCTGTAAAAACCCCCAATGGGCTTCCCCCGGGTGTTGGGATTCAGGTTTGGCTCCCCAAGCCGCCGGCCTCCCGTTCCTGTTTCCGGCCCCCTAAAAGTCCCATTTTTGTGTGGTGCCTCCCAACATCGGCGCCGCAGTCGGGTGTCAACTCACCCCGACCGGGGCCTGCCTACACCCGGAAACCCAAGCCTACTAAAAGGAAAGCCCCGTGTTGTGGTTTGCAGGTTCCCTGTGCCCCCCGCTGAGGCTTACACCGCGCTAAGAAACATCTGCGGCCCCCGCGGGGTGTCGGTGGCCCCGTTCAAAACCCCTGGTTGGGGACTTATTTCAGGGAAAACCCGGGGGTTTCTTTTTTTGGGGGCCCCAAAGGGTTGGTCCCCCAGGTGCCCAATTACCAGCAATCAGACATTCAGAGCCCCGCACTCAAAACTCCGACCGGGGCTCCCCCCCCCCAAAAACCTAGCGCCCCTGCCCCCAAGCCGCCATTATAACGGGGAAACCCCTCTACTTTCCAAACGGTTTTTCAAAATCACCTCTGTCATCCAAAATTGGGTTTCCAGACTGACCAAAAAGGGGCCCCTTAAAAGAAACCCGGAGGGAGAACATTTGGGGAAAGCGCAGGGGAATTGCAGAACCCAACTTCTGAAACCAGCACATTTCAGGTACAGCCGGCTTCTTTCACATAAGTTCAAATTTATTCCATTTTTAAACTGAAAAATTTCCCTTTTCTTGTGTCTGTCCCAACCGAAACCGGGAAAACGGCGGGGGGGGAAAAACCCAGCGTCCCTTTCCCAAAAAAAAGACCCTACATGTTATACGTGCAGACCTACAATTTTGTTTGACCTAGGGGTATCTGCAGAGCCCCCCTTGTGCCCTGGAACGTTGCTATCAAAATCAAGAACCAGGCCGTTAACCCCGGTGCCATTATCGCACGCTGTGCGCCATCTTCTCTTTATCACAGTGACAGCAACTTGGGGAGCCCTGTGCATAACACAACCGAGACTGAGACACACTTCAGATGCATACATTATAGCAGAGTATACCCCTGTGAAGGGCTTGTCAGTGAATCACCTTAGACAAAAGCCCACACTGTTGGCTCCTCCTGCACTGTGTCAGTAGTGCAAACATTACTGAGGCTCCTTCTCCGTGCTTGTATAGCTAAACACAAACACAACGCACGATAAAATCACCTATAACCGAGGAACTGTACTACTAAATATACTACTACTGTTATATTATACTCTCCATTGCGCACTACTATTATATTGTCCCTGTAGCAAAGCTTCCTAAACTGCTCCCATACTACTATACCAAGGACCCGCAGACAAAGCCCCCGCTACGTCTTTGCTGTTTCCGCTCACTCCTGAGAAGCTCGGCTATATCTATATTGAATCGCTGGCCATAACCTGCTAAAAAGCTAACCTAAGAGAATTCTTACTGTAACCTCTCAGAGGGAAGACTCATAACATAACGTCAACGGGTCTTTATGTGGACTTCCTCCTCTCCAACTTCCAAGCGATTCTCCCTCCTATTATACTCACATCTTTCTAACCACCGAACTGTTTAACCATCGGCTTCTTCTTATCCGTTATGGGAGGCAACACTAAAAAAAAAAATCAAAGAAACAAACCAACAAAAGTTCTTCTCCTCCTCTCAAACCAAAGGGGGCTTGAAGTGTCCCTCTTCAACTTCCCCTACCCCTTCATCCAGAGCAGAATCTGTTGATCTGGAACGCACAGACATATCCGACTCCCAGCCTCTAACAGTTTCCTCTCTGCAACATTTGTTTTCCTCTTTTCGTTCATCATTGCAAACAGACATCAAGCAGATGATGGATGATTTAAAACAAGACTTCCATTCTCTAGCCTCTCGCACCGAACACATAGAACACAAAATGGCAGACTTCGCAAAATCCCACAATAGTCTAATCGACGCAAACAATGCGTTAGAAGAAGAGGTACAGCGTCTGGCGGCCAAAGTCGTGGACTTAGAAGATAGATCCAGACGCAATAATGTAAGAATCTGAGGGATCCCAAAGTCAGTACCTCCAGACCAATTACATACCTACCTTATGGACTTGATGGCCCTAGTACTACCAAACTTCTCCTCTTCAGATCTTACAATAGACAGGATACACAGAATTCCAAAGCCAAAAAATCTGCCTCAGCAGGTCCCCAGAGATACCATCGCAGGGATCCACTTCTACAATGTGAAAGAAGATTTCCTCCGGGCTCTGCGGAAAACAGAATCTCTTCCGGATCGATTTCAAGCGATCTCGATTTTTCCTGACCTTTCCTCTGCCACTATGCTTAAACGTAAGGAGTTCCAGTCTTACACCAGGATTCTTAGAGATAAAGAAATCCAATATATATGGGCTTCCCGGTAAAACTTATCATCATCAAAGATGGGACTCAACTCATTTGCAACTCTCTGGAGGATGCTTGCCTAATGCTGAGAAGCTGGAATCTACTTGCATCCTCTGACTCAAGCCCGGTCCGGAAGAAACAACCTAGACCAGAGATAATCACGCCGCTTTGGTCAGATAGAGCTACAAGGTCAAGAACTAGAATACTGGACTAACACAGATGATATCCTTTGTCTCACTAGTGGACTGGAGCACTGGCTAGTGCTCTGCTTTCACGCGTGCCACTACACAGATGTACCGATCTCCTTCTTACAGGTCAAGACGGAACTTTGCCCCATCTTCAGTCGTCTCCAATTTTTCTGGAGATATCTTCCTTTTTTTTGTTTTTCGTATTGGCTTCTATGGCCGTAGTTTTCGAATGTATACCAGTTGGTTGTTGGCATGTATTTCAATACCTTACTGTACCAAAAGATCAGGTTTCAGACAAGTTTAGTGACCACATGTCAGTTATCACTAGTCCTCTTAATCTCTCAACATGTCGATCAAATTTTTTTCTTTAAATGTGAACGGTCTTAATTCTCCATGCAAAAGGTCACATATGTGGAAAGATATTCTTTGGTCCGATGCTGATGTGGTATGTCTACAGGAAACGCATCTCTGTGACAAGGATATATATAGACTTAAACATAAGAGGTTTCCTTTTTCGTTTCACTCGACACTGGAACTCAAGAAAGCTGGAGTATCGGTGTTTATTAGGGATTCTATTGCTTTCTCCCTAAATCAATCAATTATTGACCCTAAAGGGAGGTATGTTATTCTACAATGCAACTTAAATACGGTTGAATATACTATTGTTGTACTGTATGCCCCGAATGTACACCAGTTATCCTTCATAAAAAAAAACCTAGCCGTCGCCCAAAAAATTCGCAAAGGAAATTTTATAGTCTGTGGAGACTTCAATATAGTGATAGATAAAACTAAAGACAAATCAGGCGGAGGTGCGCGATACACACCTGAATTAGGGAATTTCATACTAGAGGAAAACTTGCACGATCCTTGGTGATACACCCACCCAACAGAGCTAGACTTCACTCACTACTCGGCAGCCAAAAACTCCCATGCAAGAATTGATTATTTTCTCCTCAACAAGTCTGCACTCCAACTGGTCTTGGACTCTAAAATAGGTTTTAGAACATGGTCCGTCCACGCCCCAATATTCCTTACGGTTAGAGACCGTTTTTCTCCTTCTTCTCACACACCATGGCGTCTTAATAACTTCCTACTTAAGTCGCCAAAAATTTCATCAGAAATCACTACTTCACTTACAGACTATTTTGATATAAATGCTCCTACTGCCCCTTCAGCGGAAATATTGTGGTGTGCACACAAGGCGTACATTCGTGGCATATTTATCTCCGTAGCAGCTAGAGAAAAAAGGATTAGAGAAAAGAAGACTAATGAACTTCTAGACAAGATTAAATTGCTGGATTCCAAATTTAAGATGCTACCTTCGAAAAACGTTAAAGAGGAGTTAATTTTACTTAAAAACCAATTAAGCGTACTGCACCTATAACAATATGAAACTCACCTAAACAGACTAAACTGGAACTTTTATTTGCAAGGGGATAGGCCCAGCAAAATATTAGCTAGAAGAGTCAAGGTAGTTCAAGCCAGAACACGAATAACGTATATCACAAGTCCCTCAAATTCCAAAATTTGTGATCCCCAATAAATCTCAAATGCCTTTGCCAATTACTACCGAGCACTATACAACCTTAAATTAGATCCCACAGTACCTTCAGTGCAGGACATTGACATAGACTCCTTTTTGAAAGACATCTCTCTCCCCTCACTTTCCCCGGACCAGCTAATGGCATTGAACCAACCAATAACTACCCTGGAAGTTCAGGATACTATAAATAGTTTGAAATGTAACAAATCCCCGGGCCCTGATGGGTTATCTAATGAGTACTTTAAAATATTCAACACCCTCCTCTCCCCACACTTAACAGAACTTTTCCAATCAATTATTAAAAAAGGATCCCCCCCAGAGGAATTACTCTGTGCTAATATATCTACTATCCCTAAACCGGGGAAACCCGCTGACTTGGTCTCGAATTATAGACCCATTTCCTTACTTAACTCAGACATTAAAATCTTCTCAAAGATTTTGGCGACTAGACTAAACCACATACTTCCATCCTTAGTTCATAAAGACTAAGTAGGATTTGTAAAAGGCAGGCAGACCAGAGACGGCATTCGACGGGTTATAGATATACTCCAAATAGCGTCAAAGAGAAGATTACCTTTTGCCCTTCTCTCCTTAGACGGAGAGAAGGCTTTCGACAGAATAAATTGGGCCTATATGGAAAAAGTATTGCTTAAATTTGGTTTTGAAGGTCTAATCTTTTCTGCTATATATTGTCCTTTTATTCAACTCCCTTCCGCAAAGATGTGTAATGCGTCCAGAATTTCTATTCTGATTATAATTTACAATACCAACCGGCAAACGAACAGGGATGTCCCCTCTCCCCGTTAATATATGATCTCTGTGCAGAACCTCTAGCAGAGCATATCAGGAAACACAATAATATAGCTGGTGTAGCAATAAACAACGAGATTCACAAAGTTAGTCTGTACACAGACGACATACTGATAATGTGTCATCATCCCGAGTCCATCGTAATCCTAGCACTCCTTGCTCCTCCTTGAAAAATACTCTTAATTTTATCTTACTACAAACATTAATCGATAAACAAAATCCACTGTCAGGCAATGCATGGTAGTACATCCATGTAAAAACCCAACTCCCCCAACATAAACTTTATTAGGCAAAGGACTACATCTCTATTTATGTGGAGTCAAACTATATCCTGACTTCTTTAATTTCACTATCAGAGAAACTTAGAAGCTACCTAATTTCCTTTTTATGAATTAAACAAACAAGTGATACCTCTCAAGCTCCTTCTATCATTGTTAGCTCGCATAAACCTTAATACAAAATGGCACTCCTAACCCCATATGCTATATGTTGCAAAGATCATTACCATTTATATTCCATAGCTCATTGTTAACCATATCTCCAA
Organism: Phyllomedusa bahiana; assembly: GCA_025379985.1. Taxonomy (NCBI): domain Eukaryota; kingdom Metazoa; phylum Chordata; class Amphibia; order Anura; family Hylidae; genus Phyllomedusa; species Phyllomedusa bahiana. Next base: position 67,247 of record JAODAL010014734.1, on the reverse strand, counting down.
AATACATATATTAAATTTATATGGGTGGATCAAAGAAACCTAGATTTCCAAAAGACATATCAGAATAGAAAGATGCGCATGGAGTGGCCTAACAGTACCTCTAACCTAAGACATTACAACCTGGCATCAATTCTAGAACCTATGTTTTTCTTTTGGAACTCCCCTGAAAGACATCATTGGTCATCCATTGAAAATGCAACACTACCGAAGGGTTTATTTAAAGACTGCTTAATTGCTATGTTATGTGGAGATGTAGTATACCAGAGCGCAATTCCTGTGGGCTTGGTCTTAGGATGTGCACCTGTCCACAACTGCTATTGGTATATGTGAATATGGTCAATGCAATTTACTATATAATGTTTAATTGTATTTATCTTGCAGGCAAAGAATGGTTTACAAGAAGCCTCTGAAACACTACAGCACTACACCGCAGTGACACCTACAGGTTTTTACAGGGAACTGTAGGCAGGGTATTCCTTTTCCATTTTAATCTAGAAAAATGCTAGAAAGTGGGTGGATCAGTCTCCACACACAAACCATAGCTGTAACAGGATGTAATTATGTGCAGTGTGTGTGTTGTGAGGCTGATGTTCTCAAGTGTGCATAGCAGCTGCTGTCTTGCAGTTTCTAGAGCCGGCCTGATATTCCAGAGAAGCCTGATCTGAAATTTTAAGAAGGGAAAGAGAAAAAGGAGAAGGAGATAGACATGAGGGAGATAGATCTTGGAGAGCATCAAATCAACAGAGAAATACAAGGTACAGTCATTACTGTCAGGTGGGAATCCTAAGGATCAGGAGCCCTAAGTAAAATGGACTTGAGTGTATTGGTTAGCAGAGATAGACTGATGCATAGCCTCTGTACCTATCTCTCATGCAGATTCAGGTCATGTTGAATTACTTGGACCCCTGGATATAACCTCTAGGAAACCCCGAAGTTTGTGGCTTAAGGCCCAGGGCCAGTATCTTCAAGGCAGAAAGCCCTCCCTATCATACAGGGAGGAAAAGACTCAATGCTCCATTGGGGAAAAGGATTCACAGGGGATCCCCCCCCCCCATATCTCCCACCAGCGCCCCGCGCACACTTAGGACGAGACCATGGCTGAGGCGAGACCGTCTCTCCCACACACCAGATCCTCTCTCACCACTGCTCCAATACCGGCACAGTTAACCCCCATTCAAGGCCAACCAGCATTAACAACTGTATACAACTGGACCGTTCAAGGCCTTTGAGGTTGCTTCAGTAATAGCGTATTATGTTATGAAACTGCCTCCCTCCTTGTCCTCCCACTGTTGTCTGGTCCCAGCAAGTATTAGGGTTGGCCCCGGGGTGGGGTGGAACCACAGTCCATACCACCGACCACCTTACATCAGGCAAACCCCCCCCCCCCCCTCTTAAACCTTTACAGCGGCCCACATAAGGAGTAGATAGAACACCGGAAGCGCGCATAGAGTTACCGTGTTCCTGTGGAAGCCCTCGTGCCCACCCTGTGACCGTGACAAGTCTAAAAGCCATCCCTGGCAGGTACAGTCAACGCTCTCACCCTCCATCTCTAGTGTGTCCCCTCATCCATAGCTACGCGCCGCATACATGATGATGCGCGAAGCCACCATAACCCTCTCCTCATCACCATCACTTAATCCCCACTCTCGCCACCAACCACACCCGCTCGATGCCTTATGGTTGTTACATTACATGGCTACAACTAACAGGATAGTGCCTTTTGTGCCTGTCTCCAATACCCGACATCTTCAGCTGTGATAGCCAGCCACCCTTCCAGTGTGTGCTAACACAAAGAGGGGAACCTGCATCTCCATAGACTGTGAGTGTTTATATAATTGCCTAAAATCCCGGCTATTAGCCTGTTCTCGTGCACATTGAGGAACATGTTCCAGCCACTGAAGAGCAGTTAAAAAACACCGTGAATAGTTGTTGCTGCGTCACCTCGCCATACATCGTACTCCAAAACCCGGAAGTGACCGGATTAGCGCCCTGCAGTTGTGATTCCCCGCCCGAACGCTGCCGTAACAGCAGCCTACCACTTCTAGGCTCCTGCTACTTAATCGACACCAAATAGTTTCACAACCGTGTCCATAGCATGTGTCCGTAGATCGTTGTTCTGAGTGTGTGCTAGTAGCTCTGTCATACATTCCACTGTTTTGCCTCGAACTAAAGGAGACAGTACTGAGTACTGCAAAGCAGGAAAAAGTGCCGGCAATGTCAAGTTCTTCAAGTGTACCGCTATTCCCCAGAGTCCCCGGTCCACTACACAGCAGGCCCGATGCCTCTCAGCTCTATTACCCGTACTCACATGGGTGCTCCCTGGCGTGTGCCCGGTACCCAAGAGATTTACAAACGTAGATCCTAATACTCTTAGAGGCTTCAGGAAGACAGATGATGGCCACATTCAGTATGTATCCGTTATCCCCAAGAACAGCAAGTGAAAATGTTGATGTGACACTTAGAGTGTGCTGTCTCTTATAGGAGATTCAAGTCATGGTCTCCTACTGAGAAGGAGGACAGTAAAGGACATATTCGCTTGAAATTACAGTCCCCCGAAGTTTGAATCGCGTTCATTGTCGTAGTTACAGAAAGAAGGTTCATTGAGAGGCGACAAAAACCTGGAGAATCACTCAGATTACTATCTGATACTCTCCAAGAATGCTCATGGGAGCCATTATCCAAGGCAGAACCCTCTGGGGAGGCTCATATGCCATACCGAACCTTGTTTGGAGCGTTTCCTAGAGAGCCTACGTCCTGAAAAACACCCAAGGTCAACTGAGAATGCTAGCAGAGCAAACACCCCACTCTTATCGCTTTTCCCAAGAATTCAAAGGGTGCTGTTCGAGTGTTAAGAGAGGACGACATCCAGGGGCCGTCCCAACACCAGTCTGCAGAATCCAGCTGCTTGCCATAAGGCCTGCCATTCTGTCATCTTTGCTTCCTTCACAAGGTAGCTCCACCCGTGAATCCAGGCTGCAACAAGCCTCCAGCAACCAGGTGCTGTTATCCCCGTTTGCAGAAGCAACTGAGTTCCTTGCCAAGACTGTTTGAGACTCTCCTGCAGACGTCTAGATGAACCTCGCTACCTCCCGGCCACGAGCATTCCAATGATTCCAGAGAATTCCGACGCCAGAGTGTTTCTAGATTGCACCGACCCTCCTGTCTATACAAGGGTCCACCGGCAAAGGACTGCACCAGTATAAGGCAAGTCGCCTAGCCTACTTGTCTTTATTTGTGCCACAAGTCTTTGACACTCTGCTGACACTATGCTTCCGTTTTAAACTACACGTCCCCGAGGGCGAGGACCACCCCTCGGGAACAGCAGAATCAGGGTCCATCTCGAGAATCGCTCTGGGTTCCAGGTACAATCACCGTCCTGCCCGAGAAATAATTTGTCTACCTTAATGTGAGTACCCTTTGAGGCCCATATTGACACTGGGTTCCTCAAGTACTACTTTTCAAGAAAAATGCTTATTAACAGTACTGGGACTTGGTGAGTGATTTTAAATTCCATATCCCCTGAGCCCTGGCTTAATGTTATTGGAAGTTTCTGGTCACCGGACCTCCGCCCATCAAGGCTACTGGAGCCAAACTATATCATGTACATAATCTTATATTTGCCCAGGCAAGGTGATATTTGTAACTTGCAGTAGAGGATCATGATTTTCCACCTGTTGTTTTTAGGTAATGAATTTATGAGGAATTGTTATTGGTGAGATTTCGAGTTGTATGCAATGCATCCTCTATCCACAGCTACACCACCCACCCAGAAGGGGATTGCATTTGCACCATCAAGAACAGATCAGTGCTCAACATAAGTTCAGCAGATTATTCTGTATAAATCTGCAAAGTACGTATATGCGAATTCCAAACCTGATACTTCTACAACCTAATGCAGAAAACCTTACTTTGGTGTCGAGCACCGCTCTGGCATTGGCGGAGAGGTACTATCAAGCTCTCTTGGTACCGCATTAACTCAAGAGCAAGCCTATTGAAGGCTGCCCAGGAGTCCTAGTCACTGTCTCTCAAGGCGAGTGCCAGTTCGCTTAGTTAATTAGGTGACTAGTCCAGGGCCACTTTCGTTCCCCCAAAAATCCTCAACGCTGTGGCGACGCTATCCCACAGGTCACCTTCGAAGACATCGTCATAGAGAGTTTGTGGGAAAACCGCTGAGCAAAAGAACCCAGGAAGCCCCTGGTTGACACACTGGATATGGAAGTCCCTGCAATGCATCTCACTGTTAAATTGGGTATTGAACAACGCATCCAGTATCAAAAATTCCTTCAGCCAACACCCGCAGGCACTTTGGCACAACACCACCTTGCATGTGCACATACCATTCAGACCTTGGAGATCACCCCCCCGATTCAAGGAGCGACATAACCTCTAACCACGAGCCCATGCACCAGTCAGTCATATAAGCTTTTTTCCGGACATAAAATCTCAAATGTAGTCCCGAAGTAACCAAGCCCTTCGCGGCACCTCCTTGTGTTAGTGAGGAAGAAGATGGGACAAACCGTTTTCTTGCTGGATTACCGGCAACCTAAAACGAGCGGTGAACCCCACAAGGATGCCTACCCACTACCCCGCATCGAGAAGATCCCTCACTGCTCTTTGGTAAACTGTTTACTCTCTTTCCCTGTACCCTTACCAGTGGATACTGGCAGGTACCGTGGCAAAGAGGAATCAGTGAGAAACTGCGCTGCCATTTAACCGCACCAATGGGTTTATTCGAATTTACCAGGCATGTGGCGTTTGTGTTAATGTAACCCCCATCTACATTCCAAAGGCATGATGGAGCGAGTTTAGGACATGAAGAACTTCGAGAGAATACTGACTTATTTGGATGATGTGATAGTCTATTTCCAAGGACTTAACGAGACATCTCACACATCTGGCAAGTGTCTGTCCAAGTCCTGATACAGCACGGCCTGAAATTCAAGCCAGTCAAATGAGCCACCTCCACAAACCACAGGTAAGAGTACCTGGGCGGCACATTTGTGAGCGCGGAAGGAGTGAAGCCTGACCCGGAATGAAGATTTTGGCGTTCAAGGCTGGCCTACAACCAACCACAGTTTCCGTAAGTGAGGAGTTTTTCTCGGATTCGCTTTGGTTACTACAGGCGATTCATGCCCTCATTTTGCCTCAGATTTTCAGAACCACAGCAGGAACTGCTAAAGTGCAACCACCTGAGAATTCCGTAAGAAAAACTACCAAGTCATCTTGGACTGCACCGGCAGGAGACTTGCCTTCCAGACCCTCAAGAGACAGCTTACCCGAGGCCCCCAATACCTGGGTTATCCTGACTACCAAATACCATTTCGGTGTACACTTAGCCAGTTACCTAGGCCTGGAGCAGTCTGTCTCAGTTACAAGTGGTAAAGAAAGAGTCAAATCGCCACGCAAGTAGAGGTCCTGCTGAGTGCCGAGAAGAATGACAAGAATTACAGTTTCTTTTAAACTTGGAGTTCATAGCACTCGTAAGGGCAGGGACGGAAAATTCAAGGATAGAACATTGAGCTGTTACAACTTTCATTCTTACATCACCGTTGTTCACTAGACAATACTTCCGCTAGCACATCCCAACACGCAAAACTTGAGCATTTGGAACAAAGTTGGGCATCAAGACTTGCAAACTTTCAATTTAACTGTTAAGTATCGCACAGGCAAGGTCAAACATCAAATGCTGATCGCTTATCCCACCTACCAACGGGGGGAGAACCACCCACTCAGTGGAAGAAGAATTCGGGAGGAAGTTTAAAATGCCCAGCCTCTCACAACCCCCGTTTTTGCTCACAGAATACAACTACAAAGTCTTAAGAAACCAGGATCGGATGCCATATCAACTCCGATCCAACCAGATCCTGCAAAATGCGTCCTGGAAGACCCACCAAGAAGAAGTAAGAGTGTTAGCGGAGATATCCAGGATTAACCATGCAAATTGTACAGATACCACGCAGGGTTACCGTCAAAGACTAACCCTACGCCCCGACCCTGAGCTGCTACGACTATGGAGGCAGAGGAAACGGCCTGTTTTTTATCTCCCGAGGTCTACTGACAGAGAAATACACTTGACCAACAACGACGGGCGAGCGAACTTCACAGATTGCTGAGTTTCCCTCGTAGGTATTCCCACATGTGACTTGAGCCGTGACCAGCAACAAATCTGGACACTTGCGGTACAGAAGACCGAAGCCCACCATTCGATAGGACGGTTCTACTGTGATTGGCTATGCGCCATTGACATTGATAAAAGGTGTAGGGAGTGCCCTTTTATCCTGCAACGAAGACCAAAGGAGAAAGAACTAGATCAAAAGCTCCTTTGCATCCTATCAAGACTCAGCGAGCCTCTTCAAATTGATTCCATGGAACCCATGTGCAAGTGTTGGAGCCAATGTCGTGGCTCTCTGGCTATACCTACGCTTTATAAAAACCCCATAGTTGACCACGTAACACAAAGTATGCTTACAGTACCAGTGAAAGGATTTGACTGCTCACACACAACTGCTGAAACGTTTTTGGAAGGATTTCATCCTGCCATAACACGGCTGTCTGAACACATCCTAACGGATTCGAGGAGCTGCCTCGAGTCACATTTGATCCATCAACTAAAGTCAATCAGCACAACTTCGAAGAAGTTTATGAACTAACCGCATACCATCCGACAGTTTAACGGTCTCCTGTTGAGAAGAATCAACCAGATCCTCAATCAGGTCATGTTGAGACACAACCCTCATCTCTCAAAGAGCTGATTGTCCAAAACACTACCTGAGATTTCGGTGTACACCTACAATAACACCTATCCATTGTCTACTGGGATTACCCATACTTCCTAATTTTTGGTTGGACGTTTCCATGACAGTTTACCATCAGACTTGGGCCCTTGGAGTACAAGTAAACCTCCGAGGAGATTCCATCAAACCCTTTAACAAGGAAATCACCTGGGTACAGAATAATAGAGACCCACCAAAGAACGTCTGGAAGAAGTCTAATAGGAAGGATTGTTGCCATTAAGATGGAATAAGCAAACTGCAAGCAATAAGCAGATTTTAACTTACATGCTCTAATGGAGACACTGCAAATAGGAGATTAGATGTTTTTGGCTAAAGAGTCATCATCGAACAAGTAAACCATCCAAAAATGGAAGACAGAACCCTACACAATTTTTGGTACTAGTACCATTTCCAGACGGTGTGTGGAGGACCTACAAATTGCGAAGGAAGAGAGGGAATCCGTCAACCACCGTGGGCACCGCAGTCGGTTGAAACTTTGCCTAAAGAAGAATTATCCAGCAGAGTTCAAAGAATGAGAACCCTAGTTATATACATGCATAAGAAAGTTTCAGAGCCATCTGTTGTCCTGTACCAACCCGACTTCTTTTGACCCATTGAACAGTTTTTTCATGGGACCCAATTCTTACGTTGCGCCTCTCCAAAATTCCTACCTGAGGAACCGGCTGACTCAAGAAGAAGAAGCAAGAACTACTATCTGTTAATTAGGTGAGCAAAACCACGCCCCATTAATGAGATGAATTCAGAAAGAAACAACAAAGGGATACCTGCAATCATATACAGAATCCCTAAATTCCATATTACAGCAGATGCCCAAAAAAGTTTCTTTAGGCCCTTGTTGGCCATATTGTTTTTTGTCTCATCATGTCATAATTGTTGATGAGTAAAATGTTTATAGTACCGAATGTTTCAAGTCATGTAGTGCCTACCTTAGAGTTTAAGAGTGAACGTTTAAGAAATTGCATGGGTTTAGCCCAGATCACCAGCAACAGTTTAAAATAGTTATAATCCAGCCATGGAACTGCCACTTCCAGTGTATCTATCCCGTCAACCCATAGACTCTAACGGACACTACCTAGTGTCAAAGTGCCACAGAGCGGTCTGTTTTGCTACAAAGGACTTCCTAATTATGGACAACATTGCACCTGGACTTCCGTGAAGTACTTAAGCTGTGCCAGACCACCTATACTTACCCTTACACTAGTATGCAAGGCCATGATAACTGTGTGTTTTAACTGAAGCGACTCTAATATTGGCTGAACCGTATGCAAAGGTGCCAAATGGCGAGTATTTTTTTCTTTTTTCCTTTTGGGCAGGATCCCCACTATGAACCTACCTTTATATTAAGTTGTATATAATTTGATTTTCGCTATATTTTGCTGACGCCTAACCAAACTATTGCCCGGGAATTTTATATGGTATGTGAGCCTTTGATAAATTCCTTGTTTCCAGTTTCCATCCCTCAACCACCGCGCCGTTCGCCGAGGGACGGTCTTTTATTTTCATGATAGGAGGGAATATGTAGTAATACCAGGATGTCTCAATTCCTGTGGCTGGGCTTAGATGGTACCTGGTCCACAACAGGTATTGTATATTGATATGTCCATTGCAAATTTACTACTATAAAATGTTTATTGTAATTTAATCTCTTGGAAGCAGAGAGATGGTTACAAGCTCCTCAGAAACCCACAACAGCACAACGCCGCAGTTGGACACCTACCGGTTTTTACAGCGGAACTGTAGGCAGGGTATCTTCCGTTTTCCAGTTGTTTATTCTAAAAATGCATGAAAGTGGGTGGGAGCATGTCTCCAGCATCACACAAACCAAGCTGTAAAAGGAAGTAAAGGGCATGTGTGTTGTTGAAGGCTGTGGTTGCTCATAGTTGTGCACGGGCAGCCTGCAGTCTTGCTGTCTGAAGCCACCGGGGCCCTGAATTTCCAGAAGAAGCCCTGACTTGAATAATTTTAAGAATGGGGAAAATAGGATAAAGGAGAAGGTATGACAGGCACCATGAGGAGAGAGATCTGGAGGAGCGAATCACAGAAATACAAGGTATCTTCATTACTGTATGTGAAATCTCTAAGGATCAGAGCCCTAAGTAAAACACTTAGTGTATTAGGGTAAGCAGAGATAACTAGAAGCCTCTGTATCCATCCTCTGTACTCTGCAGATACAGGGGGTAGGAGGGTACACTGGACCCCTGGATTACCTCTAGGAACCCGAAAGTGTGGCTTAAGGCCCGGGCCTATTATCTTCAAGGCAGAAGCTCCCAAGCTCCCAATCAGACCAGGGAGGGAAAGTCCTCAGCTCCATTGTGGAAAAGGATCACTAGGAACAAAGCGCCCACCAGCGTCGTCAACACTTAGTGGACTAGACCAGAGTCTTGAGGCAAGGACCCGTCTCTGCTTCTCCACGACACCACCCTCTCCCTTTCCAAAACCGTGCCAGTACCCATTCAAGGTCCCAACCAAGCTTTAACAACAGTTAGCAACCTATTGACCGTTCAAATCAAGTGCCTTTGGGCTTCTTCATATAAAAGCGTTATTGTTTTATATTCCTGCCATCCCTCTCCATAGTCTCCCCTGTTTGTCTGGTCCCATCAGTATTTTGGGGTTGGCCCCGCGGGGGGGAACACAGGATCCATACCACCCGACCGACCATACAACGCAGGTGCAAAAACCCCCCCCCCCTCTTAACCCTATTTGCAGCAGCCTCAACAAAGAAGAGAGACAGATGAACACCCGGTGAAGCGCCAGAGAGTAACCTGGATTCCTGTTAAGCCCCTCGTGTCCCCAACCTGAGACCCGGCGTGACAATCTAAAAGTCCATCCAGGCAGGTACAGCACGCTTCACAACCCTCCAGGCTTCTCAGTGGTGTCCCCTCATCCCCAGAGCTAAGCGCCATACAGGAGAGGCCAAGCCCACCATAACCTCTCCTCATCACCATCACTCCCACACTCATCCTTTCCACCCCCCCGTGCTCGCTGCAAGACACCCCTTAAAAGAATATGAAACTGGATATTCAACTTTCACATGTCGGCGCAGGTGAGGCTTAATAAATATGTCGTTGGAAAAGCAATAGTGACAATTGATTAAATCGCCATTGTCCTCTCTCCACCGGTGCCTTTACAAATCATCCTACCCAGATGTTCCAATTACAGCAGATGGTATCAACATGGAGATATTTTAAGTAGGAGACTTGTATCATAAAGGACGGCTTTAAACTAAATTTGGAGGATCTAGTGCAAAACTACTCGATCCCCAACGGTCCAATTCGTTTGTCTATTTGTCAAATGATATAACAGTTTTAAACAGACACAGTGTCAGTCATCCTCTCCTCAGGCCTCCTCACTGTTCCACGACTTTTTGTGGCAGAAGTGCCATAATATAAAAGGACTGTCGGCCGCTTATGAATCCTTAGTTCATACAGATCTGAATACAAAACCTGACTATGCAGTGAAATGGGGGAAAGGGAACTTTACTGCGCAATTCGACTGTAGCTTGGCTAAAAGCAGCCAATATAACATCCAAACACTCTAGATGAGCCAACCATGTAGAAATAACTAGGAAAATACACCTTCGCAAGTGAACTTAACACCGAGCAGTCTCGCTCATATATCCCCATGATATTATACCGCCCCCACCCCCGCCTCTCTGCTGGAGGAATTGCGGGCAAAAGGGATCACTTTTACATATGTGGTGGGAGTGTCCTCTTATCCAACCTATTTGGAAGAGGTTGGAATCCCTCCTCTCTGAGATTTTTCATTGGCACATTGTGCTGTCCCCAGAATTAGCCATATTAGACCTCACTTATGAGGATATCCCCTGTTCTTTTCATACAGTCCTTTCACATTCTTTAACGGCCACCAGAATGGTAATAGCAGCACACTGGAAAACCCCACAGCGACCTACCATCCATAAAGTAACACACAGAATCAATAGGCAATATCACTGTGAGACTAGTCTAGTGATTCCACCACATGCAATAGCTAAAGTTAAAAACAATTGGTTGCAATGGACTTCATCCAAATACTTTCACTAAAGGCCTTATTGGTGTATTCAATCTGAACGACATGTTTATACTGCAGGACCTACGCATGGTCAAGAGCAACTGATGTACCTGTTTTTTGTTTAAGATTTGCTTGATATGACATGTTGGTACCTTATACTGTTAAACCCTAGACACAGAGACAATGAATGTTTTGCTTCTAGCATACATGGCGTTTGTTGTAGCCCTTGTTTTACCCTTGTATCCCTTTCACTCCCCACCCCTTCCCTTTTGTGCCCTCTTTGTTTCTCCGTAATGTTTCTTGTTATGTAATGAGAAATGCAATAAAAATTTATTGTTAAAAAAAAAAATTATCATTTATATACAAAGAAAGAAACTTCTCATCAATATACTGATTAGATTCATAAATAAGCATTTTTTCCAAAAAACCCTTGCTACATTAAGAAGCCTTAGTGTCCTCCAATAATTTCAACAGAGGATTTGGTATTACTGCTTCTAAGTTGTTGTTTTTCCCCCCCCTTTAAAAAAGTTTTTCCTTTTAGTTGGTCTTTTTCCCAGGTATGGAACTGAAACGATCCATTTTAAATTGAGGTATAGTAATCGGCAGCCTTATGTCCAAGTACTCTTTTTCTTGGGAAAATATATGTTCAGGAAGTTGGCCTCCTCGTTATCTCAAGGAAGGAAAAGGGGGGAGATGGGGAAGAAAAAAAGGGCGCATCCAATCGTGTAGAACGTTGGGTTCAATTCAGCATTAATGTTACTAAATTTTATGCTCCCTAGAGAGTTGAAAATATGGTACAAACTCTAGAAAGGCCAAATTGGAAAATATCTACTGGATCCAAGGGAACGCTACATTCCGCACAAAGGATATGAGGAAAAAAAATAAAAATATATTCACAAGGCAAATTTAATGAATAATAACCTTGATGGATCCCCCCTAGGTCAGATCCAAATCCGTTCTTATTTCAAACACTTTTATAAAATTATGCTTTAAATTTAAAAAAGCATATTTATTTAAAAAACATAAAAAATTTTCCCGATATCTATCTCACTTCAACGGTTTCCACGGACTCTTCGGCTTAATAGGAATAAATTTCCCCAAGGGGTTTAAAGGGCTTTTAAAAACTCTCTGTTCAATGAGGGCTGATAGTTTTTTGGTCTTTGGGGGAGAGGCATTGGGAAAAAATGTTCTTGAGACTAAGGAAATATTGATAAAAAAAAGGGAAAAAAAAAAATTGTATACTTATCTTCTAAATTGAGGAATCAATTAGAGAATTTGATAAATATTCCAATCATGTAGAATATAGGGATATTCAAAGAAAAATCAATAGTAATTTGCATAAAAACAAGCTGGATACTATTAACAAAAGTTGTATAAACTAGAAAGGATGAATGCAAACCCCTGCTTAAGATAAAAAATAGAGGTGCCAATATATCTCAAAACTTCAATGAGGAATAAACCGGGAAACTATCCTACAGGAAAGTTCATAAAGATAGCAAAAAAGTTAATTCCAAAAATCAGGTTTTTAGCAGAAACAAATCCTACAGATCCCGTAGTATGTAGGAAACAAATGAATCATAAAAAACCAACAAACCAAGTACTTCAGTAGTAAATTGAACAAGTCAAATAGAATAAATGGGGGTTCTCCTGATATAAATTTTAGAAACACTCAGGGAAAAAATAGAAAACAAAATTAAATACCCAAAAAAGTAAAAAACCCCAAAATGTGCCCTTTGATATTGTGGATTTTACGGTGCATCACCCTTGCAATTAGACAACCCATAAACTAAACCATTGAAAATACCAAGATGTTGGATGTCTTTTTTGTCTTCCCATGGAACAAGTTAGAACAGGGTAAAACAGATAAAATCTTACCTTCTGCCCAGCAAAATTTTTAGATACGAAAAACCCCCTTTAATACAATAACTGACACTCAATCGACGGGTTCTTTCTTTTTTAGGGTTAAACCCCACATTAAAAATCCACTCAACAATAGAAGAAAAACTTATATCTCCCATTATACAAACAGGATCTGTGTGAAAAAGAAAGTTTCCAAAAGAGGTTGCAGAGGCTTCCTCAGTGCAAAGAGGGCCTCATAAATTAGAATCCAAAAAAAAACAAAATAGACAAAAAAAAAAGGAAGGCCCAGTAAGATTTTCAACCCTTTAAATATAATTTAACACCATTGAATTTAGCTTATTACAAAAGAGGCTTAATTTTTGCCCTGATAAGCCCTATTATCACCCATACAGGTTTAAAGACCCTACAATGTTTTTAACGTAAACTAAAAAAACTCTGAAGTTATTTTTACAAACAAAAAAAAAAAAATAAAGATTTAAAGTTGGGACATAATTCTGAGGAAATAGATCAATCTAAAATTTCGGTTTATAAAAACTAAAACCACATTTTTTTCCCTATGACTCAATGGAGTCATTTAGGGGTTTTAACCAAATTGGTAAACAGAGGGTTTTAAGAAAATTAAAAAAGGGAAAAAACCATAAAGGATAATCTAATCCCGCCCAAAGGAAGGCTGTTTAAAACATAATGAATAATGAAAATATAATTATCGTAATGCAGATTAAGGGGGGGGGTCCAGGGGGTACAGGAAGGGTGTTTAAGGGGAAAACTCTAAGAAATTTTAAAATTTTTCTTTTTATTTTAAAATGGAGAAAAGGAATTGTATATACTCACAAGAGTTTTTTTTGTTTTTGAATGTTTTTTTTAATTGGGGGGTTAAACCCAAAAGGAAAAAAAAAAAGCCCTTTATAAAAAAAAATCAACTCCCCATTTTTTTTTCCCCTTACCCAAAATGCATAAAATTTGGAAAACCCCTCTGGGGAAACCCATAAAATCGGGTATAAACTCCCTTGTCAAAATTTTCTAAAATTGGTATTTTTCTTGCAAAATGTAGTTAAGGGGGTTAAAAAATCATTTGAAGGGGTTCGGATCAGGGATTGGTGAAATTGAGGAACTCAATGGGAATTTGACAATCATTTGTTCAAGGATTAACATCCCTTATTCAAAAAATAGAACATTCTCTAGGGAAAAAAAAGCAGTTGAAACCCATTTAAAAAGGATGACAAATTGCACCCCTGAAAAAGGGAATTTCTGTTGGAGGGTTTTGGGGAATTTATTTAAAAAATAATTTTTTCACAATGGGGATAGGTGCTACCTCAGCGGTTGGCACAGGGGGCGGGGACCGAGTTCCCCATCGCTGGCCAACCCCGTTTTGGGTCTTTCGAAACCCTTTAAATTTTTTCAGATTTGAATGCATTTTAAAACCAATATTGTATATTTTAAACGATTCATTGATGATTTGATTTATATTTGGCAGGATCGACTGAGGGGCAAACGTTTTTTAAGTATTTGAATTTTTTAAAACATGGGTATTTCTTTTAGTATGAATATCAATGATAATGAAATACAATTCCTGGCTGAATTTATATATTGAAAAAGGGTAAAATTTTATCAAAAAACTATTTTAAATTAGTTGTTCTAACAACTACGTACATTTTTTAAAAGCAAAACATTTTTGGTAAGTGGATTCGGGAAAGTACCGTTTGGCCCCGTTCCCAAGGGGTGCGAAAGAACTGTACTTCTAATAAAATATATGAGGATCAAGCAAAAACACTGATAGATAGATTCACCCAAAAAGGTTATCCAGTGAATTTAATCCAGGATGCAAACAAAAGAGCATTAAATATGAATCAAGAAGAATGTATTGCTCCTAAAAAAAGAGATGCAACGCAAGCATATGAAAATAATACTCATTTTATCACCACTTTTTCTTCTCAATTTAAAGAGATTCAAATGATCTTGTCAAAACACTGGAACATTCTGATGTCTGATCCCATTTTAAAACCCCATTTAACAGAGCGTCCAAGAATGATCTATCGTAGAGCAGCCACTTTAAAAAATAGTCTGGCTCCATCACATCAAAAACAGCTAGAGGATTTTAAACGACAGGAGAATACAGAGATTAAAGAAAAAGGGGTGTTTTCATGTAGATTTTCTTTATGCAAGTGTTGCAATATGTTGGAGGAAGGTGATACATTTAGATCCACAACCACTAATGAAAGTTTTAAAATTAGACACAAACTATTGTGTAACTCCTGCTTCGTAATCTATTTAATAACTTGTGATTGCGGAAAGCAACATATAGGTAAAACCACTACGAAACTCTCTCAAAGAATGAACAATCACCGTTTTAACATCAGGAAAAAAAGTAGACTATATAGTCTCCCTAGGCACATTGAGGAAATGCATAAAGATGGCCAATATCAAATTAAAGTTCAGCCAATCGACTTTGTTCATTTTAAAATACCTAATAGATTACAGGTGCTGACTAATAAGGAAACTTTTTGGATTTTTAAACTAAATAATCTAAGTCCGTTTGGCTTAAATGAAGTACAGGAGATTATAAACTGATTAGTATATAAGATAGCTGCGGATAAGTCATTTTAAAATTGTCTTTGTGTGGATCGTTTGGGGGAATCTGTATGATATCGGAATCTGTGGGCATAGAGCATGCGCACTGCTCCTCCTGTTGCGCTAAAAGGAGTAAGGGCGGAAGTGATCTAATATAGTGACAACATCTGGTACGGAACCCGCGAAAGTACGAGAGGTGTAACGCTGTATCTCTGCCTATAGTAAGTAGAGTTTGTATTTTTTTATTGTTTTATTTAATGATTTTTTTATTAAACAATGTGGTATGCAATGTTTGCCGTAATACTCCTGTAAAGGAAATGACCTAAATGGTGATGACTATATAATGAGAGAGTGCTATCAAGCAATTTATTCCTGATGAAGCACGACAGAGTCGTGTGAAACGCGTTGAAGTGAGATAGATATCTGTAATTTTATATGTTTTTAAATAAATATAGCTTTGGTAATTAAAGCATATTTTATAAAGTGTTCTGAAATCAAAGAACGGATTTGGATCTGAGCGCTAGGAGATTCTTTACAAGGTCTATTATTCATTAAAGCCTTGTGAATATATTTTATATATTTTTCCTCATCATCCTCTTGTGCGGAATGTGAGCGTTCCTTGGATCCAGAAGCAGCTATTTACCAGATTCTGGCCTTTCTATGAGTTGTACCATATTAGTACAACTCCCTCAGGTGAGCATAAAATTTATGTAACATCTAATGCTGAATTGAACCTAACGTACTACACGATTGGAGTGCGCCTTTTTGTCTTCCCTATCTCCCCTCTTTGCCTTCCTTGAGGATAACGAGGAGTGCACAAGCTAGGAGATCCTATACAAGGTCTATTACTCATTATAGCCTTGTGAATATATTTTATATAACGGGAGGTATCAGACTATATGGAGCTATCTAATTATATGAGGTATCAGACTATATGGAGCTGCCTATCATATAATGGGAGGTATCAGACTATATGGAGCTGCCTATCATATAATGGGAGGTATTAGACTATATGGAGCTTTCTATCATATAATGGGAGGTATTAGACTATATGGAGCTTTTTTATCATAAATGGGGGGGTATTAGACTATATGGGGCTTTCTATCATATTAATGGGAGGTTATCAGACTATATGGAGCTGCCTATTATATAATGGGAGGTATCAGACTATATGGAGCTTTCTATCATATAATGGGTGGTATCAGACTATATGGAGCTGTCATATAATGGGTGGTATCAGACTATATGGAGCTGTCTATCATATAATGGGAGGTTATCAGGATATATGGAGCTCTCTATAATATAATGGGAGGTATCGACTATATGGAGTGCCCTATCATATGTATGGGGAAGGTATCCAGACTATATTGGGAGCTGTCTATCATTTTAGGGGAGGTATCAGACTATAAGGAGCTGTCTATCATATAATGGGTTGGTATCAAGACTTATATGAGCTTTCTATCATTTAACAGGAAGAAAGGTCAGCAGACTATATGGAGCTGTGTGTATGTGAGTGTTATAGGTGTCCTGTATCATTAAGGGATCTCATGTGATGTGTATTATAGTATCATTATAGGCAGAGTGTTAGGGCGGCACCTCATAGAGCAAGGTGGTCTACAGCAATAACAGCCTAAGCTGCTCTCACACAGCGCCTTTTTGATGCGTTTGTTAATGTGTGTTTTTGAGCAGGTCGGCACAAACAATTGGATGCTGGTCATTGCTGCACAAAAATCGCTGTAAATCACAAATTTTTGCACAGCAGCAATTGTACAGTATTGATCACCGCGGCCTTTCTGCACAAAAAAAACACTATTACCAAAACGCATCAAAATGGCGCTTTATTGGAGAGCAGCCGTAGGTGTTATGCTGCATGACCACCTGGCCATCTCATCTGTATATAATCTTATTAGACCTTCCATCTAACTATGAGACCTGTCCACTGTGAAGGCAGGGGCCCCAGTGTCTTCCCTGCCCTCCCCCTCTACCACCGCCTTCATTTCTTAGAAAAGTTCTTGGGTAAAAAGGAAGTCTGATTTGTGTGCTCTGGTGAGAATGTCTGTCATAGTTCATTAATCCATTATACCAGCGAACCAAACGAAGCAAATCTACAATCAGAAAATAAAATCGGTTCGTAGATGAAGAGAATATGGATCAGGGTCTGGATTTTGTAAATAAAAATAAATTGTTGGTGACATATTCCCTTAATGCTGCAGTGTGGTTTTAATGGTTGGAAGGTCTAATGGTTTAGGTGTAGTCACAGTGTGGCGTTTCATCTCCAGTCTATCTGTATTGCTGAATAGTCTCCAACATCTAGGAAAAGTGGGGAGACGGCAAACCTTCAATTAGCTTTTTTCTTGAGCCGTTATCATGGTCATAGTGGGATATGGCTTTTGTAAAGGGGTTGTGGCATAATATTGAAAGGGGCATGGTTAATCTAACTGGTTTAATGGGGGGGTATTAGGGTTTAGTGCCTTAGCGGGCAGCACGACCTATAATACAGCCCTGACACAGTATGGACCATGTAAACATGTACTTGACCCACCAGATTAAAAAGAGCTGAAAAAGGAGTCTTTTGAACCAATATTTTAGTTGAACTGGACACTGACGTATACTGTCCTGGACCGCGTTATTGACCCAGTAACCCTTAACGACCTTGGGCGTCATGTGTACGTTCCCAAGGACGCTATGGGGCTTTGCAGGGGGATCGCTCCGCGACCTGCCGCACAGCGCCGGGTGTAGCGGCATTCGCCGCGCTAACACCCGGCAGTAACAGCGCGGCGGGTGGGCTCCGGCTCCGCACTGGCGCTGTTCTACCTTTCCCGGCGCCCGCGGCAAAGATGGGCCGCGGCGTCTCTTGAAATAACGGCGCATCGTGCGCGCACCGATCGGTGCGGTGATCGATCCGATCACGGGCATTGTGGGGGGGGACCCTTGGGAAAGGCTCCGTCACTTATCCTGGGGGTTTCCCCCACTTCCGTCCGCGGGGACGGAAGGGGGGGAAACCCGCCATCTTTGTACACCCTAATGCATTCCCTATGAAATGTTTAGGTTTAAACAATCGCCCCACCTATGGTCAAACCACAGGGGGCCCTCTGTTACAGTAAAAAAAAAAAATAATAAATTTTAAAAGTACAAAAAAAAAAAATTTTTAAAAAAAGTTAAACACCCCCCTTACCCCATTTTAAAAAAAAAATCATAAAAAAAATAAAAAATTAACATTTTGGTTCCCGTTCCCAAAAAAGTCCGATATAAAATTAACTTTTTCCCTCCGAACCGTAAAAGGAAAAAAATTCCAAACGCCAAATTGGTTTTTTGGTATTTTACATCATCAAAAATGGATAAAAATGATCAAAAAAAGTCCCTGCTTCCCAAATCTAGCGATAAAAAGACACTTCAGCCCCCAAAAAATGCCCCCCATGAGTCCAAGGTGTTAGTACAAAAAGTTATGGTCGCAAAAAAAGGGGCCCCGTGGCGAAAATTTTAAAAAAAATAAAAATTTTTTTGGGGAATTTTTTTAAAACGGTACCAAAACAAAACGGAAACCCTACTTTTTTTGGGTTTTCCCGGTGGTAAAAACCTGAAGAATACAAATAAACATTATTTTCCCGAAGATTGGAACCCCGAAAAAGAAAACCCCCCGAAAACATGGGGGAAAATACTTTTTTTTCACAATTTGTCCCATTGGAATTTTTTGGGGTTTCCAGTATATTTTATAGTATATGAATAACACCTTGGAAAGTCATTTTGTCCCGAAAAATAAAGTCATGTGTTATGTGGTGGAAAAATAAAGAATTATGGCTTTCAGAAGGCAAGGGGGAAAAAAAACGAACGTGTCCCCAAAAAAAAAGCGGGTTTTAAAGGGGGGTTAAAACCTGCTGCCCCACAGATTAAAAAGTGCCGGAAAAAGGAGTTTTTTTGAACCAACCATTTTTTTTAAAGGGGACTTGACTATACAAGCCCTGGGAAAACTACTCTGTTCAATTTTCCCTGTATTCCTTGCAATTCAAAAAGAATTTTGTACAGCATTTTGTACTGAAAGTTTTTTGTAGTTTAATTTAGAAAAACTTTTTTTAAAATGGGAGGAATCCCCCCCAGTTTTTTTTCCTTTTTTTTTTAATTGTTTTTAAAGGGTGGCCCAAAAAATTTGCTACTATTTTAAAATCTTGCAAAAACAAGTATTTTGAAATTTGTGTCCTTAACAGTGTCCTTTATCCTGTTTTTGCAGCCCATCACCCTTGAGCCATTTTGACAATTTGGGTAAGAACAAATGTCTGTTAGAAAACCACTTTTTTTTAAAATAGGCCCTGTAGTATAGTGCATTTCACAGCAAAATCCCCCCAAAAATTCAAAACTACCCCCTTTAGCCACTTTTGACAAATTTTGAAACACAAATATCTGTTTTTGAACAACTTTTTTTTGAATAGGCCTGAGTATTGCTGCATTTCAAAGCAGATGACTAAAAAAATTTTAAAAAAAACTTTCACCACTTTTTAAAAAAATTTTGAGGGAGAAAAAGCCACTTAGAACACATTTCGTTCCCCAAAGGACCCATAATTTTAAAATGTATTCACAGCAACAGACCTCAAAACCCTTGACAATGCGAAAAATTTAAAGTGGTTTAAAAGGAAAAACGGTTTTGTCATGAAACCTTGGTGTCTTTTACAGTCTCCACACCGCAAAACCAGCAAAATGATCTTTTGGGAACTGAGAATAAAAATTGCAGTAAGAAATCATATAACAGGTTTGAAATTAACATGCAAGTATCATTTTGTAGACATTAGCCATAAACGCTCAAAGATTAGGAGAGCTTTTCAACTATGTATACGTTGTAAGATAAGAGGACAATACTGGACTAGAGATGTTACAATGCAGGCTATGAAATTGTCAATTGTTATGTATAAAGTCCACTCTTCATCTCCCTGCTTATGTTGCCGACTGCAAATATGGTTATTTTCTCTATTTTTTTTTTTTTTTTTTTAAAACCTGGCAACTCGTAAAGCCCAAAGCCGATTTATGTAGTGGGTTTTACAGCTACAATCTGAGACGTGCCATACGAGAAACCAGATAGAAAATATACAACATAACCAGTACACTTACAAAACAGCGTACAAAAACAAAACAAAGAAAATATAGAAAAGGGATAACATCCCTGACCAAGAGCAGGATAAGGAAACAAATTGGTCACAGGCCTTTTTGATGCATAATACCCAGAGGGTGATAATAATGTGCAGGGTCCGGAGAGACCAGGTAACCTCCCCCAGTAGACACTAAACACTTTTTTTTTTCCCTTTTCCTTCCCTTCCCTTGTTTTATGAAGTTCACCTAGGTATAAAGGCTTTAGAGCTCCTATGTGATCCTCAAACGACCTCGGCTGCCCGTTTGGTCGGCTTTCAAGTACCATTGTGAGTTCAGAAAAGGGATCATTGCTTGTCTAATTTCTTCCTCCGATAGGAAGTTCTCAATAAAGATTTTCCATTTATGAAAATTTTTTTGTGATTACGTGTTCTTTAGACGTTTTGTTTCTAGCCTATCCGTTGTCATGTAATGTTTAACCTGCTGTAATACCATATCTGAGGTGGCGGTAGATGCATCTAGCCACTTATTGAATATACAGCGTTTAGCCCCCAGTAGCATGGTATGGATCATGTGTGATAAGTTCGTTTTATTGGGCAGGTCATGGAAGAGCAGCACACTTGGTGTCAGAGGTGAAATGATCATTTTAAAAAAAAGTTTTCAAGAGGACCATTTCTGTTTGAAGAGCAATGTGAAGTAGACCGGCAACTAATCGGTGACCTCGGCAATTGGAGCCACAACATCATCAGAGATCCATGCCTGATTCATCTTGATGAAAGTCAAATGATCCACATTATCTTTGGAAAGCCAGATGCGTTTGTCTGTAATGACTCCTCCAGCTGTGCTGAAGGTCCGCTCAGATATCACACTGGCTGCTGGGCAGGACAACACCTCTATGGCGTGGCGAACGAGCTTGGGCCATTCATCCATTTTGGATACCCAGAAGTCAATTGGGTCCGGAACACATCCAAAAACATCGGTGTTGAGACGCAGATAGTCGGGCACCATGATCTTAAGCCGGTCTCTGTGTGTTGTATGTGTGCCCTGCATTACATGCGTTGGTGAGGTGGTAAATAAAGATTACCAGAGGTCACCCATTAGGCTTCTGCCACATTGCCTGCTGCTGCCGTTGCGACTACTTGGCACTCTACTGCTGTCACGTCGCTGACGTTGTTCCACTGTGACATTTGAAGAACATGAAGCAGACGAAACAGATGTCTCCAGTTGATCAATCAGTGAGGTCTCCATTTCCTGCATATTACTCTCTATTTGGGTGGCTGGAAGGAAAGTGCTGAGTTTTGTTTTGTACCGGGGATCCAGGAGGGTGGCCACCCAGTAACTGTTGTTCATTTTGATGGCCTTAATGCGAGGATCATTTTGGAGGAAATGGAGCATCCAAGCACTCATGTGAGAGATGGAGCCTTGAGTTCCCAAGCCTCTGGGTCGAAGGGCACTAGCAAACTGATATTCCTCATCTTCCTCCTCCGCCTCAAATTCGCGCCAACCTCTTTCCAAGACAGGGACATCGGTAACGTCGGTGTCCAGGAATACCTCCTCCTTCGCTTCCTCCGGCACAACTTCAACACAGCCATGACTTGCCTCAGATGATGCACCCTGAGAGCTGAGGCGCCGCCTTGCACTAGCCCTGGACCCCGAACCACGGCCTAACGAAGACCGATAAAATTGAGAAACTGTCGGGCCTTGTGGATTCGACGGAGAGAAAGGCTCCATGTCCGCATCTGTGTCCGTCCCCTCCTCTGATGTTTCATAGTGTCCAACGATCATTCCAGAACTAAGATCACCACAATGGTCATGCTGACAAGGGCATTGTCCGCACTGACCATTTTGGTGGCTTCTTCAAAACTGGCAAGGATGGTGCAGAGCTCTTTCACCTGCATTCACTCTCGGTGGCTCAAAACCCCGAGGTCCGCACCGCTGCTTGTCAGGCCATGTGTCACTTCTTACTGCGTAATGGCATTGCGCTGCTGCCACAATCGTTGGAGCATGTGGAGGGTGGAATTCCAACGTGTTGCCATGTCAACAATGAGACGGTTGACGGGGAGGCCGAGCTGACGCTGCAACGCAGCCAGGCGGGATGAAGCAGGGTGCGAACGGAGGAAGTGCGAACTCAGACCTCAAGCCTTCCTCAGCAGGCAGTCCAGACCCAAGTAGCGCTTTAGAAATTTCTGGACGACAAGGTTCATGACATGTGCCAGGCAAGAAATGTGCTCCACCCTACCAATCTTAAGGGCGGCCAGCAGATTTTGACCGTTATCGCACACCACCTTGCCTGGCACAAGGTTCTTGTCACCCAGCCAACGATCGGTCTCGTTGCGGAGAACCGTCCACAGCTCCTGACCTATGTGTGGACCGTCTCCAAGATAGATTAATTTCAACACGGCCTGGTTTCTCTGGGCACCTGATGCCACCAGAGGACCTTGGGGGAAAGAGCCCTGCACCATCCCTGCAGTTTTGAAGAGCGTGCGCAGAACCTGAGAGCCACCGTCACCACCAGAGACGTCCACCCAGCTCACCCAGTGAGCTGTCACAGAGATATAGTGGCCTTGGCTGTGCTTACTAGTCCATGTGTCGGTGGTCAGATGGACTTTTCCAGACACAGATGTGACAACGTGCTTGAAATTTTAGATGACACGTGGCTGGCCAGGGCAGGGACGGCTTTTCTGGCAAAGAAATGCCTACTCGGCATCTGGTATTGGGGGCAGGCAAGGACCATTATGTGGCGGAACCCATCTGTGTCCACCAGACGGAAAGGCAACATTTCCAAGGCCAAAAGCCTGGAATTGCCGACATTCAGGCTGTTGGCTTTGGGATGGTGTGGGTTAATGTGTTTCTTCTACTCCCACACCTGGAAGACAGAAGGCTGGCTGCTAGACCGGCCACTGTACGGCGTACAGGTCGTCAAACTGGTGGAAGGAGAATGGGTAGGATGGGTCTCTGGTGGTGCTGGTGGTACTCGGGCGATGGTGGAGGCTGAAGCGGAGGCTGATCCCTGATCATGACTCTGAGAGACATGGGCAGCTGAGGAACGCTTGGTGGTAGTGGAGGAGGAGGTGTGACAGTGGTTGGAAGCCCGGCATCGGTGTGGCCTTTTTTGGCCAAGTGTTTCCTCCATTTCAACTCATGCATTCGCTGCATGTGACTAGACATGCTGGTGGTGGTTAACCACCTAAGGTTCTTGCCTCTACTTATGCGTTTACAGCAAAGGCAGCATATGACATCGCTGGGTGAATCAGAGGCTTGCTCAAAAAAGGCCCAGGCTTGAGAGGTCCTGGACCTTTTCGACGGCGATAAGCGAGGAGCGGTGTTTCCGCTGATCGTGGCTGGCGGAATCATCTCAGCGGACTTCTGAGACCGCCCTCTCCCTTTTTGAGGCGGGACCCGTACTGACTTCCCCATCATCTTCCTCCTCATCCAGTGATGAAGCGCTCTCTAGCAAATTCTGCTGAAAAGACCACGTTGGATCCACAATGTCGTCATCATCATCATCAAACATGTGACTTGGTCGTCCTGACATTCTGCTTCCAGGAGCTGCGGGCTACAAGCAAGAGGCATTGCAAGGCGTTGCCAACCGCCAGGATGTTTGCGATTGACCGGCTTTTTCTCCTCCTCTGATGGCATCAGTAACTGGGCGTCAGAGCAGACAAAATCATCCTCTTTGGCCTCTTGATCTTTTACCACTGAAGAACAGATTGGCGACGCTGTTCATTACTGAGATTCACAGGGCCCTGACCCAGCGAGGACAGGCCTGACAGTCCTGCAACCGACGATCCGCTGGCATGCTGTTGTCACCAGCACTAGAAGGAGCACCTTTTCTCGTACCTCTACCTCCATGTCCTACCCCCCCTCTTTGCTCGCTTACCACCTGCATTTCGCTCCATGTTCAGAAAGATAAAAATTTAAGAAGGTATGGAATTGTTTTTGAAAGTCTCTTATTAAAAGACTGCAAATCACAGCTAATCTTAAATCCCTCTAATTTCCTACAGCCAACTAGCATTAGAAACTGAAATGTTTCTAGCGAATACCTGTGAAATGCGATCTGGTGGAAGAACCGTTAGACAAAATCAACAGTGTTCTTCCTTCAGTCCCAGGGATTTACAACTGCCCAGTAGGACTAGGAATTGATAGTTCTCAACAAAATATCAAACAACAGCGCTATCTGCGCCAAACTGAGATTAAACAAGCGCAATAAAACTATTCAGAAGTTACACGGATGAGAAATTGCGTTTTTTGCAGCAATGACAAACGAGAACAGTTGCTAGAATTGTCGCACAATGTGGCTATTTGAAAAAAACTAGGGCCGCACCACGTGCAATACAGCTATTTTAAAGTTATACGGATAACTCCCTAATAGATTGTAAGCTCTCACGAGCAGGGCCCTCACACCTTGTGTCTCATCTGTAAGTTGTTTTAATGTGTAATGTCTGTACGTTTACCCTTGAATTTGTAAAGTGCTGCGGAATATGTTGGCGCTATATAAATAAAGATTATTATTATAACAAACGGTGGTTTTTGCACCAATGAAATACACCAACAGTAACTCCAAAATTTCTGTTTTCAAATTTAAGTGCAAGGTGGCTCTATTAACAAAACTGCGCGGCACCAAAGTAAAAAACACCTATTTGAAATGTATACGGCTAATAAAAGGTGGTTTTTGCACCTATGAAATACACCTGCAATTACTAGCAAATTTCTGTATGGTAATATCCATACAAGATGGGTCTTTTAACAAAAATGGCCTGCGCCAAAGTGAACTAAACCTAATTAAATTGTGTACGGATAATAAAACGTGGTTTTTGCACCTATAAATACACCTGCGGTGACTACAAAATTTCTGTATTCAAATTTAAGTACAAGGTGGCTCTATGAACAAAACTGGGCCGCACCAAAGTAAAAAAAACACCTATTTGAAATGTATACGGATAATAAAAGGTGGTTTTTGCACCTATGAAATACACCTGCAATTACTAGCAAATTTCTGTATGGTAATATCCGTACAAGATGGGTCTTTTAACAAAAATGGCCTGCGCCAAAGTGAACAAAACCTCATTAAATTGTGTACTGATAATAAAAATTGTGTACTGATAAAAAATAAAACATTTCAATGCAGGTCAAAGCAGAGTCTGGGCTGCACAATATCCACTCTCCTTTCAAATGCCTGCCTGCCTGCCAGCCTGTCTGTCTGTGTTCGCCCGCAGCCCCCCTCCACCTCCCCGCGGCTGTACAGCGCTAGATGCTCCTTAAAAATTCTCAGCCTAAGTAGCTAAAAACTGAAAATCTCTAATCTACCTAAGTTCTAATGTTCACAGCTAAAAGCATAGTTGTCTGTGTGAACAAAGAGAACAGTTTCGCTGAGCTGTTTTGAGAAACGTCCTGCTCTTATGCTACACAGACACACACTGATGCTGAACAAGAAGGGCTGTTCTATGTAAAATGAGGTCATATGATTTTTCCAGCCAATCACAACCATACACATCCCAGTCATGACGACGCACACCCAGCTCACCCTGCTCTATTCTCTAAGCTGATTTGCTGGCCGCCAAAATGACAGGAAGTGATGAAAATGGCATGATATTAATAGATTATGCGCAGATTTTAACCTAAATTATCGCGTGATCGAAAAAATCCGATCATAAAACCGTGCCGATTTCAACTTTGTCGAAAATAATCGCTCAACACTATTAAACACCTAAGATTCTTGCCTCTACTGATGCGTTTACGGCAAAGGCGGCATATGACATCACTGGGTGAATCAGAGGCTTGCTCGAAAAAGGCTCAGGCTTGAGAGGTCCTGGACCTTTTTCGACAGCGATAATCGAGGAGCGGTGTTTCCGCTGATCGTGGCTGCGGAATCATCTCAGCGGACTTCTGCGACCGCCCTCTACCTGTTAGAGGCGGGACCCGTACTGACACTACCGCATCGTCTTCCTCCTCATCCAGTGATGAAGCGCTCACAAGCAAATTCTGCTGAAAAGACCACGTTGGATCCGCAATGTCGTCATCATCATCATCATCAAACAGGTGACTTGGTCGTCCTGACATTCTGCTTCCAGGAGCTGCGGGCTACAAGCAAGAGGCATTGCAAGGTGTTGCCGACCGCCCAGGATTTTTGCCGATTTGAGCGGCTTCCTTCTCCTCCTCTGATGGCATCAGTAACTGGACGTCAGAGCAGACAAAATCATCCTCTTTGGCCTCTTGATCTTTTAACATGCCTTCTGACCCCAACCGCATTTTGTCATCAAAGAGGTCTTCAGAAAATGAATTATCCACAGTGGTGGGTACACAAGTTGGCATTTGGGCTGCCTTCGCTTCATGTTGAACGGATGCTGATGATGCTGATGACGACATTTGTGGCCGTGACTGGGAGGATGAGGAGGTAAGACTGCTGGATGCAGGTTGCATGAACCACTGAAGAACAGATTGGCGACGCTGTTCGTTACTGAGATTCACAGGGCCCTGACCCAGCGATGACAGGCCTGACGGTCCTGGAACCGACAATCCGCTGGCATGCGTGTTGTCGCCAGCACTGGAAGGAGTACCTTTTCTCATACCTCTACCTCCATGTCCTACCCCCCTCTTTGCTCGCTTACCACCTGCATTTCGCTCTATTTTCAGAAAGAATCAAATTTAAGAAGGTATGGAAGAGTTTTTGAAAGTCTCTTTCCATACGGCAAATCACAGCTATTCTTAAATCCCTCTAATTTCCTACAGCCAACTAGCATTAGAAACTGAAATGTTTCTAGCGAATACCTGTGAAATGCGGTCTGGTGGAAGAACCGTCAGACAAAATCAACAGTGTTCTTCCTTCAGTCCCAGGGATTTACAACTGCCCAGTAGGACTAGGAATTGATAGTTTTCAACAAAATATCATACAAATGCGCTATCTGCGCCAAACTGAGATTCAACAAGCGCAATAAAACTATTCAGAAGTTACACGGATGAGAAATTGCGTTTTTTGCAGCAATGACAAACGAGAACAGTTGCTAGAATTGTCGTACAACGTGGCTATTTGAAAAAAAACAAGGGACGCAAGATGGGTCTTTTAACAAAAATGGCCTGCGCCAAAGTGAATAAAACCTAATTAAATTGTGTACGGATAATAAAACGTGGTTTTTGCACCTATAAATACACCTGCGGTGACTACAAAATTTCTGTATTCAAATTTAAGTACAAGGTGGCTCTATGAACAAAACTGGGCCGCACCAAAGTAAAAAAAAACACCTATTTGAAATGAATACGGATAATAAAAGGTGGTTTTTGCACCTATGAAATACACCTGCGGTGACTAGAAAAGTTCTGTATCCTATTGTAAGTACAAAGTGGGTCTTTGAACAAAATTGGGCTCCGCCATAGTGAAAAACACGTAATTAAATTGTGTACTGACAATAATAGGTGGCTTTTGCACCTATGAAATACAACAGTAATTACTAGCAAATTTCTGTATGGTAATATAAGTACAAGATGGGTCTTTCAACAAAAATGGCCTGCGCCAAAGTGAAAAAAACTATTTAAATTGTGTACGGATAATAAAAGGTGGTTTTTGCACCTATGAAATACACCTGCGGTGACTAGAAAAGTTCTGTATCCTATTATAAGTTAAAAGTGGGTCTTTGAACAAAACTGGATGCAGAATGTCAGGATGACGAAGCCACCTGTGTTGATGATGATGATGATGACATTGTGGATCCAACGTGGTCTTTTCAGCAGAATTTGCTTGCGAGCGCTTCATCACTGGACGAGGAGGAAGACGATGTGGTAGTGTCAGTACGGGTCCCGCCACAAAAAGGGAGAGGGCGGTCGCAAAAGTCCGCTGAGATGATTCCGCCAGCCACGATCAGCGGAAACACCGCTCATCGCTTATCACCGTAGAAAAGGTCTAGGACCTCTCAAGCCTGAGCCTTTTTCGAGCAAGCCTCTGATTCACCCAGCGATGTCATATGCCGCAAACGCATCAGTAGAGGCAAGAATCTTAGGTGTTTAACCACCACCAACATGTCTAGTCACATGCAGCGAATGCATGAGTTGAAATGGAGGCAACACTTGGCCAAAAAAGGCCACACCGAAGCCAGGCTTCCAACCACTGTCACACCCTCTGTCTCCACCTCCTCCGCCACCACCACCAAGCGTTCCTCAGCTGCCCATGTCTCTCAGAGTCATGATCAGGGATCAGCCTCCGCTTCAGCCTCCACCGTCGCCCGAGTACCACCAGCACCACCAGAGACCCATCCTACCCATTCTCCTTCCACCAATTTGACAACCTGCACGCCGTACAGCGGCCAGTCTAGCAGCCAACCTTCTGTCTTCCAGGTTTGGGAGCAGAAGAAACACTTTAACCCAACCCATCCCAAAGCCAAAAGCCTGAATGTCGGCATTGCCAGGCTTTTGGACTTGGAAATGTTGCCTTTCTGTCTGGTGGACACAGATGGGGTCCGCCACGTCATGGCCCTTGCCTGCCCCCAATACCAGATGCTGAGCAGGCATTTCTTTGCCAGAAAAGCCGTCCCTGCCCTGGCCAGACACGTGTCATCTAAAATGTCAAGCCCGTTGTCTGCATCTGTGTCTGGAAAAGTCCATCTGACACATGGACTAGTAAGCACGGCCAAGGCCGCTATATCTCTGTGACAGCTCACTGGGTGAGCTGGGTTGATGTCTCTGGTGGTGACGGTGGCTCTCAGGCTTGGCGCACGCTCTTCAAAACCGCAGGGATGGTGCAGGGTTCTTTCCCCCAAGGTTCTCTGGTGGCATCACGTGCACAGAGAAACCATACAGTGTTTAAATTAATCTGTCTTGGAGACCGTCAACACACAGGTCAGGAGCTGTGGACGGCTCTCCGCAACGAGACTGAACGCTGGCTGGGTGACAAGAACCTTGTGCCAGGCAAGGTGGTGTGCGATCATGGTCGAAATCTGCTGGCCGCCCTTAAGATCGGTAGGCTGGAGCACTCACCTTGTGCCTGGTAAATGTCATGAACCTTGTCGTCCAGAAATTTCTAAAGCGCTACCCGGGTCTGGACTGCCTGCTGAGGAAGGCTTAAGGTCTGAGTTCGCACTTCCGTCGTTCGCACCCTGCTTCGTCCCGCCTGGCTGCGTTGCAGCATCAGCTCGGCCTCCCCGTCAACCGTCTCATTATTCCACCCTCCACATGTTTCAGCGATTGTGGCAGCAGCGCAATGCCATTACGCAGTACGAAGTGACACATGACCTGACAAGCAGCGGTTCAGACCTCGGGGTGTTGAGCCACCGAGCGTGGAGGCAGGTGAAAGAGCTCTGCACCATCCTTGCCAGTTTTGAAGAAGCCACCAAAATGGTCAGTGCGGACAATGCCCTTGTCAGCATGACCATTGTGGTGATCTTAGTTCTGGAATGATCGTTGGACACTCTGAAACATCAGGTCCCGCCAGCGACGGAGGAGGAGACGGACACAGATGCGGACACGGAGCCTTTCTCTCCGTCGAATCCACAAGGCCCGACAGTTTTATCGGTCTTCATTAGGCCGTGGTTCGGGGTCCAGGGCGAGTGCTAGGCAGCGCCTCAGCTCTCAGGGTGCATCATACTGAGGCAAGTCAGGTCTGTGTTGAAGCTGTGCCGGAGGAAGCGGAGGAGGAGGAGGAGGAAGACGTATTCCTGGACACCGACGTTACCGACGTCCCTGCCTTGGAAAGAGGTTGGCGCGAATTTGAGGCGGAGGAGGAAGATGAGGAAGATCAGTTTGCTAGTGCCCTTCGACCCAGAGGCTTGGGAAATCAAGGCTCCATCTCTCACATGAGTGCTTGGATGCTCCATTTCCTCCAACATGATCCTCGCATTAAGGCCATCAAAATGAACAACAGTTACTGGGTGGCCACCTTCCTCGATCCCCGGTACAAAGGAAAACTCAGCAGTTTCCTTCCACCCACCCAAATAGCGACGTGACAGCAGTAGAGTGCCAAGTAGCCGTTGTGGCAGCAGCAGGCAATGTGACAGAAGCCTAATGGGTGACCTCTGGCAATCTTTATTTACCACCTCACCAACGCATGTAATGCAGGGCACACATACAACACACAGAGACCAGCTTAAGATCTGGTACACGACTATCTGCGTCTCAACACCGATGTTTTTGGATGTGTTCCGAACCCAATTGACTTCTGGGCATCAAAAATGGATGAATGGCCCAAGCTCGCTTGCCACACCATAGAGGTGCTGTCCTGCCCAGCAGCCAGAGTCATATCTGAGCAGACCTTCAGAACAGCTGGAGGAGTCATTACAGACAAACGCATCCGGCTTTACACAGATAATGTGAATCGTTTTACTTTCATCAAGATGAATCAGGCATGGATCTCTAATGATTTTGTGGCCCCAATTGTCGAGGTCACCGATTAGTTGCCGGTCTATTTCACATTCCTCTTCAAACAGAAATGGTCCTCTTGAAAACTTTTTTCTTTTAAAATGATCATTTCTTACTGCAATTTTTATTCTCAGTTCCCAAAAGTTAATTTTGCTGGTTTTGCGGTGAGGAGACTTTAAAAGACACCAAAGTTTCATGACAAAACCGTATTACATTTACTCACTTTATCTTTAGAATTTTTCGCATTGTCAATGGTTTTGGGGTCATGTTGCTGTGAAATATAGCTATAATCATGGTCCTTTGGAACATAAATGTGGCTTCTAAGTGGCATTTCTCCGTCACAGTTTTTAACAGTGGCTGAGAAGTCATTTTTATAATTTTTTGGGGTCATGGTGCTGTGAGATACAGTTACAATCATGGTACTTTGGAACAGAAATGTGGTTTCTAAGTGGCATTTCTCCCTTACAATTTTAAACAGTGGCTGAGAAGTCATTTTTAGAATTTTTTGGGTCATGCTGCTTTGAAATGCAGCAATACTACAGGTCTTATTATAAAAAAAAATGGTGTTTCTAACAGACATTCGTTCTTCACAATTGTCAAAAGTGGCTCAAGGATCATGTTTTGAATTTTTGGGGGCATGTTGCTGTGAAATGCAGCTATACTACAGGTCCTATTGTAAAAAATTTGGTTTCTAACAGACATTTGTTCTTCACAATTGTAAAGAGTGGCTCAAGGGTGATGGTGCTGTCAGAAACAGGAATAGGTAGGACACTGTTAATGGACACATATTGCAAAATGACTTGTTTTTGCAAGATCTTTAACATAGCTAGCAAATCCCTGTAGTGAGACAACCCATTTAATACAATTATAAAAAAAAGAGAAACAAAGATGTGGTGGGATTCCATCCTATTTGAAAAATGTGTTTTCTAGAATTAAACTACTAAAAAACTAGCATGTACAAAATAGCTAATACAAATATTCCTCTGAATTCTACAAGGGAGGTACAGGAAGACTTGAACAGATATAGGTTACCCAGGACAGGTATAGTCAATGTCCAGTTCAACTAAAATGGTGGTTGAAGGACTCCTTTTTCCGGCACTTTTAAATCTAAGGGTCAGACAGGTTTAATGGTCATACTGTGGTACAGAACAGGTATAGTCTATGTCCAGTTCAACTAAAATAGTGGTTCAAAGACTCCTTTCTCCGGCACTTTTTAATCTGTGGGTCATGCAGGTTTAAGGGTCATGCTGCGGTCCAGGACAGATATAGTCAATGTCCAGTTCAACTAAAATGGTGGTTAAAAGACTCCTTTTTCCGGCACTTTTTTAATCTGTGGGTCAGACAGGTTTAATGGTCATACTGTGGTACAGAACAGGTATAGTCAATGTCCAGTTCAACTAAAATGGTGGTTCAAAGACTCCTTTTTCCGGCACTTTTTAATCTGTGGGTCATGCAGGTTTAAGGGTCATGCTGTGGTACAAGACAGGGATAGTGAATGGTCTGTGACTTTTTTTCTGTGACTTTTATAACCTAAGTGTGTTGCCTAAGATGTAGCACGTATCCATTTGACTGTTGTGGATGTTAATTAAAGCTTCTCCAGCCCTGTTTGGGTGTAAGAATGAAGGTGTTGTGCCTCTCCCATAGACTTTAATGATTATCAGCGATAATCTATTATCGACTATCGGAAATCATCTTGCTAATTGACGATATTGACTATCGACCCAATGACGATAGTCGACATTATCGCTCATCACTACTAACCAGTGACTTGTATAATGGGAGAACAATGTTCCCATCATGAGCATCTGTGCCCCTCTTAATACAACCTATGATCCTATTAGCCTTGGCAGCTGCTGCCTGACACTGGCTGCTACAGTTAAGTTTACTGTCCACCAGGATTCCCAAGTCCTTCTCCATGTCACTTTTACCCAGCGTTTTTCTGTTTAACATGTAATCATGAAATGGATTTTTCCTCCCCATGTGCATAACCTTGCATTTATCTGTATTAAACCTCATCTGCCATTTCTCTGCCCAGGCCTCCAACTTATCCAGATCCCTTTGTAATAACACATTATCCTCTATTGTGTTGATTACTTTACAGAGCTTAGTATCATCTGCAAAGATTGATATTCTACTGTGCAATCCATGTGTAACATCATTAATGAAAATGTTAAAGAGGATAGGGCCCAATACTGAGCCATGTGGTCCCCACTAGTAACAGGGATCACATGTACCGTTAATTACCACCCTTTGTTTTCTATCACTGAGCCAGTTACTTACCCACTTTCACACATTTTCCCCCAGTCCAAGCAGTCTCATTTTACTTACCAACCTTTTATGTGGCACCGTGTCAAATGCTTTAGAGAAATCTAGATATATGACATCCAGTGCCTCACCCCAATCCAGCCTAGAACTAACTTCCTCATAGAAGCTGATGAGATTAGTTTGACAGGACCGATCCTTCATAAACCCATGCTGGAACGGCGTTATACATTTATTTTCAGTGAGATAGTTCAGGATAGTATCTCTTAGAAAACCCTCAAACATTTTAACCACAACAGAGGTTAAACTTACCAGCCTATAATTTCCAGGATTACTTTTTGACCCCTTTTTGAATATTGGTACCACATTTGCTATGTGCCAATCCTTTGGGACATACTCTTTTATTTTATAGTCCATAAATATTAAGAATAGGGGCTATCTATGAAATTACTTAACTCCCTTAGGAAACGGGGATGTATGCCATAAGGACCTGGTGATTTGTCAATTTTCATCTTCAGAGCTGTACTTCTTCCTGGGTTAGACAAGAAATATTTAAGGTGGAGTTTACCTCATCCCTCTGTTCATCGACAGGAAGCTCTTATTCCTTGGTTAATGCAGAGGAGAAAAATTTTTTAATAGGTTTGCTTTCTTCTCATCACCCTCCACAATAGCTCTTTAGCTCTTCCTGTTCTAAAAATACAGAGGTGGAATAAAATAAACTTTGCACAGTTTGGGCTAGGGTTCAGTAGAACTTCAAGAAATCCTAATTTGTTCAAAAAAAAAAATACATTTAAGAAACGTTCAGCAGGGCTTTTGTTCGTGGTGGGTGATAAAATTCAGTATTTTCAGTGAATAATCCAGGATAGCATCTCTTAGAAAACTTTGAAACATTTTACCCACAACAGAGGTTAAACTTACCGGCCTATAGTTTCCAGGATCACTTTTTGACCCCTTTTTGAATATTGGCACCACATTAGCTATGCGCCATACCCCGTTATTAGACAGTCCATAAATATTAAGGGGCCTATCTATCATATTACTTAACTACTTTAGGACACAGGAGTGTATACCGTCAGGGCCTGAGGATTTTTCTATCTTAACCTTCCTAGGTTGCAGCTGCTCTTCTTCCTGGGTTAGACAAGAAATATTTAAGTTTGAGTTTACCTCATCCCTCTGCTTATCAATAGGAAGGTCATCCTCCTTGGTAAATACAGTGGAGTAAAAATTGTTTAATAGGTTTGCTTTCTTCTCATCACCCTCCACAATACCTCCCTCACTACTTTTTAAAGGGCCAACATTTTCTTTTTTAATCTTTTTACTATTTATGTAGTTAAAAAATATTTTGGGGTTACTTTTAGTTTCTATGGCAATATGTCTTTCTGTCTCCAGCTTTGCTGCCTTTATCATTATTTTACATATTGTATTTTTTTACTTATAGCTTTTTAGCGCCTCTTCACTGCCCTCCTGTTTTAGTAGGTGAAACGCTTTCTTTTTGTTATTTATTGCCTCCTTTACATTTCTGTTGATCCACATTGGGTTTGTCCTGTTTCTAATTATTTTATTACCCTAAGGAATGTACTTCTCACAGTGGGTGCCTCAGATGTTTTTAAAGATCTCCCATTTATTTTTTGTTCTGCTATTTTTAAACACCATGTCCCAGTCAATACGGTTTAGGGCCTCTCTAAGTAGGATAAAATTAGCCTTCCTCAAATTCAGTGTTTTTGTGGCTCCACGACAAAAAGCTCTATTGAAGGATAAATTTAAATGTATTATATTATGGTCACTATTCCCTAGGTGCCCCTCAACCTGAACCTTTGTTACTCTGTTAGGTCTATTAGTCAATATTAAGTCTAGAAGGGCTTTTCCTCTAGTCGCTTCCTGCAAGGTAATTATCTTTAGTTATAGACAAAAACATGTTTCCTTTCTTGATAGCGGTTTCAGATTCCCAATTTATGTCTGGGTAGTTATAGACAAAAACATGTTTCCTTTCTTGAGAGACGTTTCAGATTCCCAATTTATGTCTGGGTAGTTAAAGTCGGCCATAATAACAACCTCATTCTGATTAGCTGCTCCATATATTTGTTTAAGGTGTATATATTCTATGGGTTCTGTTATATTTGGGGGCCTATAGCAGACCCCTATTAGAATTATATTGTCACGGTTGCGCCTGCGAACCCCGTCCCATGTCACAGGCGCAACCTGCATGAGCGCCACCGCTGCCCGCATGTCGGGCGGCGGGCACGCTCACCCTGCCGGCTGCGTCCCTGCCTATTTACCCGGCCGCGCTCCTGCTGCAGCTCCAGTCTCCTGGCGCGCGTGTCCCCGCTCCCTAGGGACCGCACGCGCTGGCTCTGTGAAATTTAAAGGGCCAGTGCCGGATCTTTAGTGCCAATAGCCTATAGAGAAAGCATTCCTATGCCTTGTTCTGATTACCGTGTACCGTACCGTTTGCTTCCGTTCCTCGACCAAGAATCTTGCCGCCTTCCCTGACCTTCTGCCTGTCCATGTCTACGAACCATTGCCGCCTGTCCTGACCTTCTGCCTGTCCCCGACTACGAGCCTGTCTGACGATTTTGTACCACGCTACACCTTGGCTGCCTCTGCAAGCAAGTCACGTCAGGGGTAGCGACCTGGTAGACTCCCGCCACAGCAAGTCCATCCTGCTTTGCGGCGGGCTCTGGTGGAAAGCGGGACCTACTTAGATTCCGCTCCCTGGCGTGGCTTACGCCATCGCTTGCGGTGGTCCAGAGGATCCACTATCTCCGACCGTGACATATATTACTGTTATTACTCCCATGTATATTTACCCATAATGATTCCACTTGTTCATTACCTGTACCTACACTCACCGGCCACTTTATTAGGTACACCATGCTAGTAACGGGTTGGACCCCCTTTTGCCTTCAGAACTGCCTCAATTCTTCGTGGCATAGATTCAACAAGGTGCTGGAAGCATTCCTCAGAGATTTTGGTCCATATTGACATGATGGCATCACACAGTTGCCGCAGATTTGTCGGCTGCACATCCATGATGCGAATCCCGTTCCACCACATCCCAAAGATGCTCTATTGGATTGAGATCTGGTGACTGTGGAGGCCATTTGAGTACAGTGAACTCATTGTCATGTTCAAGAAACCAGTCTGAGATGATTCCAGCTTTATGACATGGCGCATTATCCTGCTGAAAGTAGCCATCAGATGTTGGGTACATTGTGGTCATAAAGGGATGGACATGGTCAGCAACAATACTCAGGTAGGCTGTGCGTTGCAACGATGCTCAATTGGTACCAAGGGCCCAAAAGGAGTGCCAAAGAAAATATTCCCCACACCATGACACCACCACCACCAGCCTGAACCGTTGATACAAGGCAGGATGGATCCATGCTTTCATGTTGTTGACGCCAAATTCTGACCTACCATCCGAATGTCGCAGCAGAAATCGAGACTCATCAGACCAGGCAACGTTTTTCCAATTTCTACTGTCCAATTTCGATGAGCTTGGGCAAATTGGAGCCTCAGTTTCCTGTTCTTAGCTGAAAGAGTGGCACCCAGTGTGGTCTTCTGCTGCTGTAGCCCATTTGCCACAAAGTTCGCCGTACTGTGCATTCAGAGATGCTCTTCTGCCTACCTTGGTTGTAACGGGTGGCTAATTTTAGTCACTGTTTGCCTTTCTATCAGCTCGAACCAGTCTGCCCATTCTCCTTTGACCTCTGGCATCAACAAGGCATTTCCGCCCACAGGACTGCCGCTCACTGGATGTTTTTTCTTTTTCGGACCATTCTCTGTAAACCCTAGAGATGGTTGTGCGTGAAAATCCCAGGAGATCAGCAGTTTCTGAAATACTCAGACCAGCCCTTCTGGCACCAACAACCATGCCACGTTCAAAGGCACGCAAATCACCTTTCTTCCCCATACTGATGCTCGGTTTGAACTGCACGAGATTGTCTTGACCATGTCTACATGCCTAAATGCACTGAGTTGCCGCCATGTGATTGGCTGATTAGAAATTAAGTGTTAACGAGCAGTTGGACAGGTGTACCTAATAAAGTGGCCGGTGAGTGTATATCTTCCCGCAGTGTTGGCTTCAGACAGGATTTTACATAGAGACAGACACCTCCCCCCTTCCGGTGTTTACGGTCACTTCTAAATAGACTGTAACCCTGCAAGTTAACCACCCAGTCGTAGCTCTCGTCCAGCCATGTCTCAGTTATCCCCACTATGTCATATTTTTCTTCTGCAATTATTATTTCTAGTTCATTTATTTTGTTGGTCAGACTCCTGGCATTGGTCAGCATGCGATTTAGAGATTTTTCAGCTTTTATTCCTTTCTCCCAATTCTTTTTAACTATTGCTACACCCCCTCCCTCCACTCCACCCCCTGATTTATTACTAACTCCCAGCCTCTATTTCACTATCTTGCATGAATTTGTGTGTTTCCCCCCCCCCCCAGCCCCTAGTTTAAAATTCCCCCAACCCCGGGCCCTTTTTTGTCCCCTAATAAGGACACTCCCCATTTTAGGGCGCCCGCCCTAGAAAGGGGGTCTGTACCCAGCAGAAGTCCGCCCAGTTCTCAAAACCCAAAACCCTCTTTCCTACCCCAATTTTTTGACCCAGTTATTTACCTCTCTAATCTCCCTCGCCTTTTGGTGGGGCCCTGGGGGTTAGATAATATCTTAAAAATTTTATCTGGAGGTCCTTTCCCTTTAGCTTTTTGCCTAAGTCCCTGAAATCATTTTTAAGGACACTCCCCCTACCTCTACTTGTATTGGGCCTTGGGGACCATGACAGCGGGGGATTTCACCAGCCCCACCCAGAAATCTGTACCCGATCCGCATAGTCAATCGGGCCCCAAGTAAAAACTTACTTTCGACGACCCGGGGTCTTTGTGACAGATTGCTCTGTCTTTTCCCCCTTATAATGGGCCCCCAAAATCTAGCCCCTGTTAGCCTGCCCTGCACCCCTTTTTCCCCATTTACTGGAGCAGACGGGGTAGTGTTTTTCAGCAGCAATTTTTTTTGGGCCCGACACCCCTCATCCCCCAGTCTGCAAATTTTTTTGGGGGGGCCCCCGATCGGGGCTAACCTCCTTTCCTCTACCCCCTTTTTGTTATCCAGCTGCTGCCTCTGCCGCCCCTCCTGCTACCACCCCCCCAGCATCTACCCTGCGAGTGTTGCTAGTGAACAGAAAATTTCTAATTACTGTGGTCAGAAAACCCCCCTTTAAACCTTTTTTTTTTTTTCTTCTCCAGATGGGGAAAGGGCCCCCCCCCCCCTTTTTGTTTTGTCTTTTAAGTACTTCCAACTAACTTTCTTTAGAAGTATGTTTTTATGTATTAATTTTTAGTTTACGTGTGTGCTGTATTGTGTACTTCTTTACAGTATATTTTATTTTTAAATGTAGTTATAAAATTTTTTTATCAGGTATTTAAAAAAAATGTACTTTTTGAGGGGCTATAATTAGATTTTTATTTTACATTTGGGGGCCTGCAGCTGGGGCAAACATTAAAAAGTATCCATAAAACTTTTTGCACCCAAACTGTGCCAAAATAAAGTCTTTTTATCATCCTACACAGGTGGCCTAAGTTTAAAAAACATAGGGTGAAATGTATAAATGAGGCTGCGCCATTTTTCTGACATACTTTGCGGCAAAAAGTTTTAGTAGACCTGTCCTATAGATGTATGAACAATTGCATTCCAAACTTTGGCAGGATAAGCTCCTGCACAACACTTTTTAATGCACCAACAATTTGGGGGTGTTCTGTGGGCGTTGTATCACGTTTGTAGAATTTGACAAATTTCTGAATCTTTGACACCAAACCTAGACACATAACAGTTAGAACAGCCAGACCAGGTTGAAGGTAGTGACTGAGCCAGACTTGTGGTATTGTAAAGAAAATATTCACCGCACACCTAAATGATTTTAACTAGAATTTATTTAATACATGTCAAAGCAATGATATAGAAGCACACAAAATCCAATAAGTATTGCTAGACAAAATGTTTAACAAAAATCAATATACTGCACATGAAAAAAATTTTATGCAGAGAAAAAAGATGTCATAGTAAACGACGTTTCGGCTAATAGCCTTTCTCGAGAGACATCTTGTAATAGGAAAAGTTGGTGTAAATAGACAAAACATAATCGAGGTATGACCAGAAAATAGAAAGAAAATTGGATAAAGACGATAAAGAAGAGCAATGAGATAAAAAGTCATAAAATCAGGTGAGAAAAAGGGAGAAAAAAAAGGGGAGAAGAAAGGGAAAAATAGTAGTGAATAGAAAGGAAATAGAGGGAGGAAGCATGAGGGTGTTGCTATGAATAGGTAAAGAAATAGAACGATGAGTAAAATGAGGAATAAATAGTAAATCTGTAGTATGGCTTACCACATGAGTATGTAGAAGAGGAGAACAAAGGGGTTTGGATCAGCAGTATTATGAAGTCTGCATGAACTTGCTGGGAAACAGAAAAACATTTGATAAGAGGAAAGGCCATAGGTATAAAAGACCCAATAAAGGTAAAGATGCAATAAGATGTTGCTTTACCATAAGTGTATTGTGGATGGAGTCCCAGTAGGAGAAGCCGCTGTAAATTGAAGTAGGTATGCCTAACATGGGCTAGGAATAAAAGACATCTACATTATTAGGGGGAACTAGAGCAATATAAAAGGTATTAGGGAGGAAGATAGACAAACAAAATACCTAGGTAAGTGGAGAAGTGCGGCGGGACGTCCGGAGCCAGTGTAGAGGCGTCAGCAATTGCCGATGCCGGCCGGCGTCCGGATATACCCTGTGTGCGCGCGCGTTAAACAGCCGCGCAACGCGCACAACGCCACAGGAGTATAAAGAGGGTAAGGGCAAAGAAGGACGTAGTGCGCATGCGCCGGGGAATGGCGCAGGCGCAGTAGAGTGAAAACCGCGGACTTGTCAGGAAACCAAGGAATAACAAGTAAATAGGTATACTAGAAGTGAAAACGGAGAATAATGGAAAGCAGAAAGTACAGATATATTGTTGAGGAGAGAATACAGTATGTATAAGAGAAAAGAAAAGGGGTTGCTACAAATCAAGGATCAGAATAGTAAGAAAATTGAAGGAAATGGTTAGGGAAAAGATGTAAGTAGGAATAGGGATAGAGATGGTATGTGGGAGCCAAGAAATTGAGAAACAAGAAAAGATGTCTGAAATAAGTGGTGAGTGAGGTAAAACCAAAAATAAATAAATAAATAAATAAGGAAGAGGACATACATAGAGGACAGATGCAACAAGGCAATCACAAATATGAGAGAAATATTACCCCATATATCATCCATGTTATTTGATCTAAAAATTGAAGAGGTAAATAAGTAAGTACATGTATGGGGGTAGATACAAAGCAATCAATAACATATAAATAGAAAAAGTAAATAAGTAAGTACATATATGGGGATGAATACAATGCAATCAATAACGTATATCGTACTCCCGGTTAAGACCTGAAGGTTCAAGGGTGGATAATGTATATATCCAATAGCGTTCTCTTCTGAGTAGTGTTGCTATCCTATTACCACCTCTCCGGGGTATGGGAACCTGTTCAATTACTTGGAATCTTAATTGTGATGGTTGATGATTATGCTGAGTAAAATGTGCCGGGATGGGAAGAAGGTTTTCATGGCAACGTATTGTAGACTTTATGTTTAGATACTCTATCTTTGATAGATTGTGATGTTTGACCTACGTAAGCTTTACCACAAGGGCATTTAAGCAGGTACACCACGAAGTTGGAGCGGCAGGTGAAATAGCCTTTAATGGAAAATCTCTGGCCAGTTAATGGGTGTGTGAGAAAAATTCGCCTTTTGTGACTGACGAGCATTGTGCACAGTTCAAGCAAGGAAATGTCCTCGTTTGGTTGTGGAGAGGGTTAATTGTCTAGTCGTGGGGCGTGTGGGGCCGATGTCTGCTTTAACTAGGTGGACACGTAGGTTTTTCTCTTTTTTATAACATTGCAGAGGAAGACTCTGAAAAGCTGGTATTTTTGGGTAGGATCATTTTTAGAATCGGCCAATGTTTTGCGACAATCTGGTTAATTTTAGGCATGAAAGGATGGTACTTCAGTACCAATGGTATACGTTCAATGGCATTTTCAGTAGTCATTGGGGTTGTTGTGTGTCTATTAGGAACCTGGGATGTATCCAGTAATCTAGTAGGGTACCCACTATGTTGGAAACGTGTTTTCATTTAGTCAAGTCTGTTTTGTCTCTGTGAGGGATCTTGAACAATGCGGCATACCCGCGTGAATTGGGAACGAGGTAGGGATAGTTTGGTATTCCGGGAGTGATTGCTCTTATAATGCAAAAGACTGTTCCGGTCTGTAGGCTTAGTGTAGAGATCAGTTGTAAGGTGTCCAGTGGTATCGGACTTGACAGTAGTGTCAAGAAAATTGATGTTATCTGTACTAGAGTTGATAGTGAATTGTAGGTCAGGGAGAACCGAGTTTAAGAAGGAGTGAAAGAGAAGTAAGGATGGAATGGTACCAGTCCAAATACAAAAAATGTCATCGATGAATCTTAACCAAAGAATGGAGTGTTCTGTAAAGAGGGGATGGTTGTAGATGTGATCCTGTTCAAACATTGCCATGTAAATGTTGGCGTAAGGGGGGCGCCACATTGCTGCCCATGGCGGTGCCTTTGTGTTGTAGGTAAAATTGATTACCAAATAGAAAGAAGTTGTTCTGTAGAATTAACTGAAGTAAATCTAGGCAAAATTGTTTGGCTTGGTCAGGAAAGTTGTGAAAATCAAGGAAACGAGAGACAGCGTCAATACCCAATGTATGATCTATGGAAGTATAAAGACTAGTGATATCCCATGTCACTAGTATATGAGACCTGCAAATAGGGGTAACCATCTGAATTCTGTTAAGAAAATCGCCTGTGTCGAGGATAAAAGATGATGTGGATCTGGTCAATGGTGTCAAAATTTTCTCAAGTAGGATCGAAAGTGGGGAAAGAATGGAATCTGTAGAGGCCACAATTGGTCGACCAGGGGGTTGTGTCGGACGTTTGTGTATTTTTGGTAAGATGTAAAAAACAGGTGTTATCGGGTAGTGGTTAACTAGAAATTCTGAGGTCCGGGTGTCAATGATCTCTAGGGTTTTATACCGCTCAACAAGATCCAAAATCTGTGTTTTAATAGACAAAGTGGGGTCTCTGTCTATTGGTATGTAAGTTGAGCGATCTGATAGCTGTCTCTGTATCTCTCTAAGGTACATGTCTTTATCCATGATGACGATTGCTCCACCTTTGTCGGCTGGCTTGATAATTATATTATGAGCCTTGTGTAAGTTGTTCAGGGCTTGTTGTTGTCTGTGGTGAGGTTAGAATGATATCTAAGTTGTCCATGTTGTATTTGTGTCAGAAGAGAAGACATGTCTTGTTGGACTAGAGAAATAAAGGTTTCTACAGGGTGATGTCTGGATGGTGGAGTATGTGGACTTGGACTTGTGGTATTGGCTCTACACTGTCCTGTATGTATGACCTGCAGAAGAACAGCCAGACCAGGGTAAAGGTGGTGCCTGAGCCAGACTTGTGGTATTGGCTCTACACTGCCTAGTATGTATGACCTGCTGAAGAATAGCCAGACCAAGTTAAAGGTGGTGCCTGAGCCAGACTTGTGGTATTGGCTCTACACTGCCTAGTATGTATGACCTGCAGAAGAACAGCCAGACCAGGGTAAAGGTGGTGCCTGGCCAGACTTGTGGTATTGTCTCTACACTGTCCTGTATGTATGACCTGCAGAATAACAGCCAGACCAGGGTAAAGGTGGTGCCTGAGCCAGACTTGTGGTATTGGCTCTACACTGCCCTGTATGTATGAGCTGCAGAAGAATAGCCAGACCAAGTTAATGGTGGTGCCTGAGCCAGACTTGTGGTATTGGCTCTACACTGCCTAGTATGTATGACCTGCAGAAGAACAGCCAGACCAGGGTAAAGGTGGTGCCTGAGCCAGACTTGTGGTATTGGCTCTACACTGCCCTGTATGTATGACCTGCAGAAGAACAGCCAGACCAGGGTAAAAGGTGTTGCCTGAGCCAGACTTGTGCTATTGGCTCTACACTGCACCTGTATGTATGACCTGCAGAAGAACAGCCAGGCCAGGGTAAAAGTGGTGCCTGACCCAGACTTGTGGTATTGGCTCTACACTGCCCTGTATGTATGACCTGCAGAAGAACAGCCAGACCATGGTAAAGGTGGTGCCTGAGCCAGACTTGTGCTGTTGGCTCTACACACTGCACCTGTATGTAATGACCTGCAGAAGAACAGCCAGACCAGGGTTAAAAGTGGTGCCTGAGCCAGACTTGTGGTATTGGCTCTACACTGCCCTGTATGTATGACCTGCAGAAGAACAGCCAGACCAGGGTAAAGGTGGTGCCTGAGCCAGACTTGTGCTATTGGCTCTACACTGCACCTGTATGTATGACCTGCAGAAGAACAGCCAGACCAGAGTAAAGGTGGTGCCTGGGCCAGACTTGTGGTATTGGCTCTACACTGCCCTGTATGCATGAGCTGCAGAAGAATAGCCAGACCAAGTTAAAGGTGGTGCCTGAGCCAGACTTGTGGTATTGGCTCTACACTGCCTAGGATGTATGACCTGCAGAATAACAGCCAGACCAGGGTAAAGGTGGTGATTGAGCCAGACTTGTGGTATTGGCTCTACACTGCCCTGTATGTATGACCTGCAGAAGAACAGCCAGACCAGGGTAAAGGTGGTGCCTGAGCCAGACTTGTGGTATTGGCTCTACCCTGCCCTGTATGTATGACCTGCAGAAGAAAAGGTTCATACATTCTGGCGCATTGTACACTGCCTTCAAGCTATTTAGAACTGGCCTTTCAGTACTAACGTTCATACATGTCACCCATACTCTTATTCAATGGCATAGCTTGTAGGCTTCAACCTTATGTGTATGTTATTAAGTACTATTGATATAGGCAGAGGCCAAAAAATTAGATGTGAACAGATTCTGTGTGCATGCATTTAACTGTGTATGGAGGCATGAAACGAGTTAATATATGTAGTACCGCCTGATGTGGGTAGGGGTCAGAGATGAGCTTGCAAATCTCAGTTGACTCCACTATTTCTAATACAGCGTGATTCCTTTATGGCTCCTTTAGGAGGTAATTCTCTGCAATGATAGAAGTATTATTCATCCCATTTTCCCCAGTGTTTTTTCAAGTGTATAGAAGTTTTGTCAATGGTGCATGTCTC
The DNA here is from genome assembly GCA_025379985.1 of Phyllomedusa bahiana. Taxonomy (NCBI): domain Eukaryota; kingdom Metazoa; phylum Chordata; class Amphibia; order Anura; family Hylidae; genus Phyllomedusa; species Phyllomedusa bahiana. The sequence goes on along the minus strand of JAODAL010014734.1, from coordinate 23,107 downwards.
TGGGACCAAATGCTGCAGAGCATTAGGATATGATTGTCAGAGTAAGAATAATCTTGCTGGTTATTCTCTTCTTCTCCGTTCTCGATCTGTGCAATTACTATTAACCTCTTCTTGCCAGCGCCTCGTACGTTAACTGGCTGGACTACTGGCTCAGGCCTCTTAATAAATGTATACATCTTTGACTGTCTGTACACCAGGCACTGACATCCCCCCTTCTAAGCCACAATCGCCTCTCACCTAGCCAGCTAGCAAGTTCTACTCTGCGCTGAAGAGGGGCAAATACCCCGAAACAGCTGTCTGTAGATGAATTTAACTTGCTTGGCTTAAATCCTTTTCACATTGCAAGACTCTTCTGAGTTACATGTGAATGAGGGTAACTACATCCAATACATGGCGCTGTGGAGCTTTTCAGCTCTTTCCCATAAGCCTTTACTTTATACTGATATCTACCCTAACCCTAGATGTTAGCCCGTGAGAGACCATGCTTCCTAATAAATAAAAAAGGCAACTTATGTATGCCAGAAAACCAACGTCAATGGTTTCATAAACTACCCTAATAGCCCAGTGACTCTCTGCTGCTGTTTACAGTAGGAGTTTATTATTACCGGAACTAGGACAAGACAGTTATTATTCAGTGAGAAGATCCCTAATTCCTGCCTCCAAGACTATAAGAACAGTCCAGTGTTTTTTGTTACTTACTACAATCAGCAGTGTTAGGGTATATTCACACGGGGTAATTTCGGCGCGCATTTCGACGCATATTTGCACTCTAATACAGGCGAGATGCACACCGAAATTACGATAATCCATAGTTCTCATAGAGAACTATGGATTACGCCTCCTCTCCCCGCTCGTACGATACAATCATATGGTACGCGTGGGGAGATAAGTGACATGTCAATTATTTGCGGTGAATACGCGCAGCGAGTAACAAATGTCAATGGGGACGGCGGGGTTCCGCCCCACTCGCACCACGGGAGTACGCGCGTATTAGCGCGAGCTCCCGAAACACACTATGTACTGCGGCGCGTACTGTACGCACTGCAATCCATCGTGTGAACATAGCCTTACACTTTATTGTGAACTGCATTTGGTAGTATTTCCCAGTTCTATACAAAAGCAAGACATTGATACATTTACTTAAGTCAAGATGCAGGTTGATTTCTTAGGCAGCTAGCACCATAGGTAATGTGATATGTCCTAGTACAGATCTATCCAGGTCGGTCTGTTCTGATTTTGGCCACTGGGTCATTTTACTGTGGAAGCTACAGATGTGGTTTGTTAAGTGCATCAAGAAATCCAATATATTTCGGTCAGTTCCATTCTAGCAAGCAATGCTGTATGCAGTCATTTATTAACTACTTAACACCACAGCAATTTCTTTTTTATATGTTCATTTTTTCCACTGCGTCTGTCAAAAATCATAACTTTTTAAGTTTTCCATAGACATTCATCCCATTTTCCCAGCGTTTGTTCCATTTCTATCTATATAGAAGTTTTGTCAATGGTGCATGTCTCTGGGACCAAAAGCTGCAGAGCATTAGGATATGATTGTCAGCGTAAGAATGGTCTTGCTGGTTTTTCCTTTCTTCTCTGTTTTCTATCTGTGCAATGTTTTAATATCAACATTGTTTTTAAAGTTATGCTGCAACGCTTTTTTCTGTGACCAATAACTTTTTGGTTTTTCCACCCATGGATTTTTTGTGGGCTGAAGTGAAGTTTTTATTTGTACCATTTTGGAATAAATGTGACTTTTTGATCACTTTTTATTCCAGTGTTTTGTGGATGTTTTGAGGTTTTTTTTTTTCCCTTTAGCGGTGTTCAACATATGAAATAAATGAGGACTTTTACAGATATCAATTATGTGTAACACTTACATTTTTTGATTTGTAAAATGGCAAAAGGGAGGTGTTTCAAACTTTCAAAATTTTTATCTTTTTAGTTGTAGTCCCTTGAGAGTATTTGACCACTAAAGGGTGCGATCACTTGTACACCGTTCTACATTATATAATAATAATAATAATCTTTATTTACATAGCGTCAACATATTCCGCAGCACTTTACAATGTAGAGGGAATAAGCACAGACAAACCAGACATTACATTGTAAAAAAGCTAAGTACAAATCAGACACGCGGTGTGAGGGTCCTGCTCGCAAGAGCTTACAATCTATTAGGGTGTATGGGTGAAACAAAGGGTGACAAGTGCTTGGTTTACAATGGTCCAGGCATGTTACATAAATATGGGGTAGTATACATTAAAAGTGGATGAACCTGCCATCCCAACCATACATCTCTATACAGATAAGTGCCTGTGGGTGCCAAAATGCAGGAAGTGATGAATGTGTAACAGAATTTGGGTGGTTGACAATTAGGGATCTTGGTAGGCTTGTCTAAGAAGATGAGTTTTCAGAGCGCTCTTAAAACTGTGAGGGTTGTGAGTGTGCCTGATCACATGGGGTAACATGTTCCAGAGAACTGGTGCAATACGTGCAAAATCTTGGAGACGGACATGGGAGTTTCGGATGAGTGAGGTGTGTAATCTCAGATCAGTAGCAGAGCGGAGAGCCCGGGTAGGGTGGTAGACAGAGATGAGGGAGGAGATGCAGGGGGTGCAGCACTATGGAGAGCCTTATATGTGAGAGTGATTATTTTATGTTCTATTCTGTACTGGATGGGCAATCAGTGCAGTGACTGACACAGGGTAGAGGCATCAGTATAGTGGCTGGAAAGAAAGACAAGCCTGGCTGCTGCATTCAGGACAGATTGGAGAGGGGAGAGTTTACAGAGAGGGAGACCAACAAGTAGGGAGCTCTAGTAGTCAAGACGAGAAAGAATAAGAGCAACAATAAGAGTCTGAGTTGTTTCCACAGTGAGAAAAGAATGGATTCTGGAGATGTTCGTGAGATGCAGGTAACAGAAGCGGGAAAGGGATTGGATATATGGATTGAAGGACAGATCAGAATCTAGTATAACCCCAAGACAGCGGGTATGCTGCCTAGGAGTTATGGTGGTGCCACACACACAGAGAGATAGCAGGGTTGGGTCAGTTAGTAGATGGTGAGATGACTAAAAGTTCAGTATTAGTGAGGTTTAGTTTAAGATAGAGGGAAGACATGATGTCAGAGACAGCGGACAGACAGTCACTGGTGTTTTGTAGCAGGGCAGAAGTGATGTCTCGGGAAGAGGTGTATAGTTGAGTGTCATCAGCATAGAGATGGTACTGGAAGCCAAATCTGCTGATGGTTTGTCCAATGGGGGCTGTGTAGAGTGAAAAGAGGAGAGGACCAAGAGTGGATCCCTGAGGAACCCCAACAGCAAGAGGAAGAGGAGAGGAGGTAAACCGGAAAATGAGACACTGAAGGAGCGGTCAGAGAGGTAGGATGAGAACCAAGAGAGAGCGGTGTCCTGGAGGCCAATGGTGCAGAGCATGTTGAGGAGAAGGTGGTGATCTACATTGTCAAATGCTGCAGAGAGATTCAGGAGAAGCAGCAACGAGTAGTTACCCTGAGATTTTGCTGTCAGGAGATCATTTGAAACTTTTGCTAGTGCAGTTTCCGTGGAGTGTAAAGAGCGGAAACCGGAGTGCAGAGGGTCAAGAAGATAGTAAGCAGAGAGAAACTAAACATAATACTAACATGGCAACAACAGAAGCCTTCAACGTTCCTCATTCATTTAGACTCCCATGAGGTGTAAACTTTCTGCTGTGAATAGTGTTATGCTTTGGAATTGGGCTGATGTCAAATATGACCCAAATCTAAGCAATGTGATTTGCCCATTTTAAATTTTGGTAAAATTGGCCAAAAAATGGTTCGTTGAGGTTCTTTATGGGGCTTTGGGAGTTAGCTGCCATCCCAGTGGTGCTCCCAGTATGGCATTACTTCTAGTGCGACATATGACGTCGTACCAGTGTTACACCAAACAGGAACCTGTTTGAGCACAAGGAGGGGCTGACCAGATTGATGTATAGTTTTGTGGAGAATGATTCAGTAGAACTTGTATGCACACTCATAAAAGGAAGAATGTCAATCATTGATAAGACCGCCCACAGGACTCCTTAGCCCAGAATTAGGCCAGGGATTTAAATGAAAAAAGAAATTCTGCTGAGTCTTTCCCCACAGAACTATACTTCAATCTCCTGGTAAGATGTTACAGGGGTTGGGATACAAATGTCCTGCAGAAGTTTGACTTCTGATTACATTTGTCCCATAGGATCAAAAGAAGGAAGTATTGATCATCCCCTCAAGGAAGGGATAGAGAAGTCCTTGTGTGACCCTGTGTCTGGTGCTGTTATGCTGTCAGATACTGGAAACAAGAGGAATACTTGGAGCAATGTGTGAGGCTACACTCTAGCATTTGATTGTATATAACAAGATTCATGCTTGTCTGCCTGCGCCAAAGCCATAAAATGAAGACTTCAGGTGACTATTAGGCTATGCTCACATGGCGAAATTGCGACGGGTACAGTACAGCCGCAATTACGCCGGGTGATTTGGGAGTCGCGCTGATTAGCGTGTACTCCTGTGGCACGGAGAGGGGGGGGGCAAGGGGGAGCGGGTGACGGCAGCCCGTCGGCCCCTTTGACATTCATTACTCGTGGCGCGTATTCACCGCAAGTAATTGACATGCCACTTATCTCCCCACACGTACAATACGATTGTATTGTACGAGCGCGGAGAGGAGGCGTAATCCATGGCTCTCTATGAGAACTATGGATTACCGTAATTTCGTCGCGCATCTCGCTCGTATTAGAGCGCAAATACGCAGCGAAATGCACACTGAAATTAGCCCGTGTGAACATCCCCTTATGTAGCCTCTTTTTAAGTTTCTTGCTATAAAAAATAAAATGTGGGAAAATCTTATATAGCTTTCTGAAAGATAATCTAACTTATAAGTTTTGTCTCCCCATTCTGTTTTAAAGAGTCACAGACAGCTTCAGACTCTCACTTGGTTTTGGCTGTGCGTGAATCCATAGCAGTGACTGGCATATCATATCTGCTGTTTCTAGCTGATTCTGATAGAGTGACATGAGTGCTAAAGATTTGTAAACTGTAGTGCACAAGGCTATAGAGATATAAAGGGTTAACTCTTGTCAGTAAGTAATGTAAACAAGCTTTTGAGACATGGAAAACAGCAGGGAGTGAAGTCACCATTCCGGCTACTGCTAGAGCCTGTAAGAGTGGAGAGAGATGGACAGTAACTAGGAAAGCTTGTGTGCAAAAGCCAGAGATAAGATATGCTCCTAACTCTATAGAACAGCAAAATCAGAAAAGCAATGTATTTAGTACCAGTCTTTATTTACCTTTGCCTATACGTTTAAAGCTAATTAATGAAACAGGAAAGCATTAAGCATTGCAAGGTGTCTGTCTGCAGATGTATTCTGTGACCAAATGTAAGTTGGACTATAGAGAGAAGGGGTCCTTCTGCTTTTTGTACTGCATACAAACTGAAACGTTGTCTTGAAAGGTTCAGAAACAATACTACACTGGTGGCATGCTTTATTGTTATTACTTATTTCAAAGAGCCATTTAGGCCTGGTTTACATCTACATACGAGGTTCACAGAGGTGGCACCGGTGGATCCATTAAATGATGGACACCAATGTCTTCCAATGGACCTTACTGATTACAATAACCAGCAAAGAGAAAGGGATGAACCAGCCCACCTGTGGATCCAAGGGTCTCGATGGAGCAACGGTAGTTGGGTGGACGACTCCCAAATGAACAGCGAGAGGCAAACGCACAGGAAGTGCAAACCAGCTTCACATCGAGGAGGAGGAGAAAATCCAGGGCGACGAGAAGGTGAAGGTAAAATCCAATAAATTTATTCACATGCCATTAAAAAAATAAGGTATACTCCAACAAAGTGCACGGATGAGATGTGGCTTAACAAAACATGCACAATGGAACCAGGAATAAGGGACTAGTTCCCGAAACGCGTCGGCAGTTTGTGCGATAGCATTGCTGCTGGTTATGTTTTGTTAAGCCACATCTCATCCGTGCACTTTGTTGGAGTATACCTTATTTTTTTAATGCCATGTGACTAAATTTATTGGATTTTACCTTCACCTTCTCGTCGCCCTGATTTTCTCCTCCTCCTCGATGTGAAGCTGGTTTGCACTTCCTGTGCGTTTGCTTCTTACTGATTACAATGGTACAATAGGGTCTTTCATGTTTTTGCCATAGTGGTCATCACTTTAATAGAAAAAGTAGCGCTTAAAGGGGTTTTGCTACGAAGTAAAATTGACGTGGGAAGTTTGCAAATGAAATAACAAACATTTTCACCATTCATTATAATTAAAAATTCTGCACCGTTTTTGTTTTAGCTGCTCCTTTAATGATCCATTGTTTACAGCTCATCTCCAGGCTGAGAGCTCCTCACTCCTGGTCGCACATGCTCAGACATCACCTCTCCACTCAGGCAGCTACTGAGTGTTCAAATCCCGGGTGCTGTCATTCTACTTCTGTCCTCTGTACTCCTCAGTAATTAGTCAAATAAATAAAAAAAATAGGTCAATGAGGTCTGTGCATTGATAAAGAGAAAAAAAAAACACAGGTTTGGTTCCTGCAGGGATTTGAACCAAGGACCCTTGTGCTTTAAAGCAAAAACATTACCTCTCAGCTACTCGTGCCTTATATAAACAGATGTTTCTTTGGCTACAGAGAGGAAAGGCCTGGTGATGTCATCCTGCTGGGTCACAAGATATGCAATTCAAACAAATTACACACGCCCCCTTCTGAGCACACAGAGCTGAATGCAGGAGGTATGTAATGAGATCGTGGCAAAACCCCTTTAATGCTGTGCTATTTGTTCCGTTATTTCTGATGGATTCTGCAGTAGATGTTTAGAATGAAACCTCCAACGTGCACATGTGAACCAGGCCTAAGTCTAGGTTGCTGTACCTTTAAAAGGGTGTGCATATATAACCTGGAACCGAAACAAATACAATAGTATCAATGAATAACCAACAAATTGCCCACAAAGGCTTATAATCTATAAGACAGGAAGAGGAAGACCGTAACTAAGGGATAGGAATGTTTTTACCATTGTGTAGTAGCAGCAGGGTTTTTGTAGGTTGTAGGCTATCCTGAAGAGATGGGCTTCCAGGTTACTTTTGAATATTTCAAAGGTGGAGGAAAGTCTGATGTTTTGAGGTAGTGAATTTCAGAATATGAGGGATGCACGGGAAACATCTTGGAGCTAGTTGTGGTTGGGGGAGACCAGAGAAGAGCACAGAAGAAAGTCTTGCCTGAGGGGAGGTAAGGCAAAGGTTATGGAGAAACTTCTATGTCACGGTTAATAGTTTGAGCTAAACACACATAGGAAGGGCACGTGTACGCTCCTCTCCTAATGAGCCTGTGGAAGCATTAATTAAACTGGCTCCCCTAATGTTCTGGACGTCATTTCAGATTTCCAAGGGTATGTGAGGTGTTTTTTCTCTTCTTCCTCATCACTTGTCTCTATCCACTAGATTAGCATCTTCAAGTTTACAGATGTTGCCTGGATGTGGCTCCTGGTTTTCAGCAGGAGCCCAATACCCAATAAATGCCCAGGCTTACTGCACACAAATGCTGGTTGCGATTCATATTTTACAGGAGATCTCTTTTTTTCACCCAGGATTGAATTAAAATTGTATTTTCCCCAGGAAGAACCCAAAAGTCATCACCATGTACCTATGTCATAGGCGTAACTATAGTCATAGCAGCCATAGTGGCTGTTATGGGGCACAGAGGTTGAGGGGGTCTACTCAGGTACAAGAACATTGTTCCTTTTTGTAGGGAACAAGTAGTCGGAGGCTTTCTGCTCTCCAGAACTACTATGTGGGATCTCTAATAAATAGCAGTATGAATTTTACCATCAATTATTGCTCCTTATGCTGCTGGTTTTGCTTATTGTTCTTAGGTGCTGGGACCTATCTCATTTTGCTATAGGGCCCCATGAATTTTAGTTACAGCACAATTTCAATAGAAATTATTCTGGTGCAAATGAATTCCGTGTTAGGCATAAGCGCTAAATGGTTATTCTCACTTGAGTAATTTATTGCATATCAGACAGCTGTGGGCCCCATCTCTTGGACTTTGAAAAAGGGGTCCCCCATCTGGCTTGGTGAGATGGCTGCTGGCCACATTATTGAGGCAGGAAATGAGAGGTGGCTGGGAATATGACAATAGAACTTATTTTTAGGAGATGGATGCAGGTCCCTCATCTATGAGTCACTGATAGCACAGCACAGAATATCCTACAAATGTCTAAGACGGGAATACCCCTTTCATACCATGCAATTGAATATATTTTAAGCATGTTCAGCAGCATTGGTTAAATTTTTTTTCTTGAAGCCCTAAGAACGTGCAACTAACACCAAAAATGCACAAAATAAAGTGCAACACAAGTGCCACACAAAAACAGTGCATTCCGGATACGGTCTATCGCAGACCCATACTTAAAAGTAATGGGCCCCCCATATAACTAGAACGGAAAATGTATCCCTGCCGGGCCAGAAGGCACCTGCACAGGAATACACAATACGTATTCTCCCCTGCCGAAGCAAGAAGAGAACGAAATGCTCCCTCACCGAGCCAGAAGGCATCCGCATGAGGTCACACAAAATGGTCCTATTGCCGGAGCAGATCGAACCTACGAACTCACACTTGGCGTCAGAATGGCCTGCCACACCAAACCTCAACCAACTCCGAAGAGTGGCACATGGTCCTACTGCCGAAGCAGATCGAACCTACAAGCTCACACTTGGCGTCAGACGTAGACTACAGTATGGATTTTCTATTGCGGTCTATGGGCACTGGTTACAATCGGATTTTTGGGTGACATCTATGAATCTGCATGCAGTATTTTTTTGGGCATACAAATAAAAAACTGCTAGCACACTGTTCTATAGATGCGCCAAAGCTTGATGCAAAACTGCCACACAAAGTTTTCCGCATTACACGTTATTCATCATACAAAGTTTGGCACATTACACGCTATTCATCATACAAAGTTTGGCGCATTACACTCTATGCATCATACAAAGTTTGGCGCATTACACTCTATGCATCATACAAAGTTTGGCGCATTACACTCTATGCATCTTACTAAGTTTGGCCCATTACACTCTATGTACCATACAACGTTTGCCACATTACTCTCTATATACCATACAAAGTTTGGCACATTACACTCTATGCATCATACAAAGTTTGGCCCATTACACTCTTTACAACATACAAAGTGTGGTGCATTACACTCTATACACCATACAAAGTTTGCCTCTTTAAAATCTATGCATCATACAAAGTTCAGAGCATTACACTCTATACACCATACAAAGTTTGCCGCATTACACTCTATGCGTCATACAAAGTTCAGAGCATTACACTCTATGCACCATACAAAGTTTGGCACATTACACTCTATGCATCATACAAAGTTTGGCACATTACACTCTATGCACCATACAAAGTTTGGCACATTACACTCTATGCATCATACAAAGTTTGGCGCATTACACTCTATGCATCATACAAAGTTTGGCGCATTACACTCTATGCAGCATACAAAGTTTGGCCCATTACACTCTATGCATCATACAAAGTTTGGCGCATTACACTCTGTACCATACAAAGATTGACGCTTTACACGCTATTCATCATAAAAAGTTTGTCGCATTACACTGTATGCACCATACAAAGTTTGTCGCATTATGCTCTGCACCATACAAAGTTTGCCGCATTACACTCTATACACCATACAAAGTATGGCACATTACACTCTATGCATCATACAAAGTTTGGTGCATTACACTCTATACACCATACAAAGTATGGCACATTACACTCTATGCATCATACAAGGTTTGGCGTATTACACTCTATGCATCATACAAAGTTTGCCGCATTACAATCTATGCACCATACAAAGTTTGCCGCATTACACTCTATGCATCATACAAAGTTTGTCCCATTACACTCTATGCACCATACAAAGTTTTTCACATTACACTCTATGCATCATACAAAGTTTGGGCATTACACTCTATGCATCATACAAAGTTTGTCCCATTACACTCTATGCACCATACAAAGTTTTTCACATTACACTCTATGCATCATACAAAGTTTGGGCATTACACTCTATGCATCATACAAAGTTTGGCGCATTACACTCTATGCATCATACAAAGTTTGACGCATTACACTCTATGCACCATACAAAGTTTGGCACATTACAATCTATGCATCATACAAAGTTTGACGCATTACACTCTGCACCATACAAAGTTTGGTGCATTACACTCTATGCACCATTAAAGTTTGACGCATTACACTCTATGCACCATACAAAGTTTGACGCATTACACTCTATGCACCATACAAAGTTTGGCGCATTACACTCTATGCATCATACAAAGTTTGACGCATTACACTCTATGCATCATACAAAGTTTGGCGCATTACACTCTATGCACCATACAAAGTTTGTCCCATTACACTCTATGCATCATACAAAGTTTGGCGTATTACACTCTATGCATCAAAAAGTTTGGTGCATTACACTCTATGCATCATACAAAGTTTGACGCTTTACACGCTATTCATCATACAAAGTTTGGTGCATTATACTCTATGCATTATACAAAGTTTGGGCATTACACTCTATGCATCATACAAAGTTTGGCGCATTACACTCTATGCATTATACAATGTTTGGCGCATTACGCTTTCATTCATTCTGTTGTATTATACACTCCTCTATATCTATTTAGAACTGTTGTGTAGGCACCAAGTTAAAAGAAATGGTGCATGCGAGTTCATAGATGTCGCCTTAAATCCGCTTAAAAATCCGTCTGTAATCCTGTGCTGTGTAGACATGACCTAACAGTATGTACTAAAACAGACAGATCAGGAATGACCACACGTCCTCGACACTGACCTCAGCAAACAGCCCTTTATTGTAACTTGGCTCATAATATAGCAGAACAGTTTAATCGTTCTTTGCTAAGGTTTTGTCAAAATTATTGCTAACAGAAACAAAATCAATTGAATATGACCTACGGGAAATCAGTGTGTGTCGTTCTGTTATACTCTGAAGCAGGCATCCTCGAACTGCGGCCCTCCAGCGGTTGGGTAACTACAACTCCCATCATTCCCACTGTTATAGATCATATCAATGCATGATGGGAGTTGTAGTTTCCCAACAGCTGGAGGGCCGCAGTTCGAGGATGCCTGCTGGAGGGTAAAGAGGTGTCTGAAGATCAAAGCTTACTTTCTAGGCTTATGTCAACATTTTGGGCAGATTAGCCTTGTGGGCTAATGCCGCTTGACAGGATCTGCAGTGCAGCATCAGATATGGTTGTGAATCTGGATACCCGGGGCTGGAGAGAGGCAGCTGCAATCTGGGATAAATCACCTTTCAGACCTCGCGCTCTGTCACACTGTGTCCTGGTCCAGACAAGTACTGTTTACCCAAGAATGTATCCAGATCTCCTGTATTGTCTGCTACTGTGTGTCTTGTATGGCGTGTTCCCCTTACAGTGCTCTCCAAGATGCTGGGGAAGATGAGACTGGTACTCACCATCCTTTGTCTCTCCCTGAGCTTTCCTATAGCAATGCACTGCTACCCTCTCTAGCTTGTTGCAGGATGAGGCTAAACCCTTTCATGTGCTGCTGCCCAGACTCACAGATTTACAGTGAGTACAAATCTCTTCTACTCGTCCCTCCATGCTGATTGGTCGAATGTAGGTCAGCTCCGCCCATTCACATGACAGCAGAACAGTCTTGCGGCCGCGCTTTGTGCAACGTGACTGGGGAGAACAGGTAAATCTTGAGGTTGTGGTTGGAAATCGGAAGAAAAGTAAAGTGGGAGAGCAGGATTTTTTTTATTTTATTTGAAACGCTTTTTCAGATCTCTGATTAACAACCTGTTAGGCTATGTCTACACAGCACGGTTATACCGGCGAATCAGTATTTAGAACCCGATGAAAATCCATCAGTACTCTGACAGCAATAGAGTGTCCGTGCCATAGTCTACACAGCATGGATTTTTTACGACCACTTTTAAAATCTGGGGAATTTTAAAACATGTCCACGGTTTTAGAACAAATCTGCGCAGCCCAGCAATGTTAAAATGACATTGGATTTTGGACGCCATTTTAACATATGCTGTGTAGATATAGCCTAAAATGAACATTACAGCTATGTCTACACTGCACAGAAAAACGTCAGTTTTTTCAACGTTTTTCATTTTAATCATCTCCCATAGACGCGATTGTAAAATCCTCCTGCTATCTACACTGAGCTTTTTTTTTCTGCTCGCTTTTTTTAATGGTCGTCTTTTACAACATGTTCTAAAAAACGGCAGAGCAGAAAATTTATTACAGGAGTCTATGGAAAGCGCCGGACTTTTTTGGCGCGTTTTTGCGGCATTTTTTGCCGCAATTTTTCAATGAAAACCCTCCCAGGAGACCCAAATTCCACCTATAGTGGGTGTTAATAAAGGTTATACTTGTATCAAATCTGCATACAAGTGTCCGATGTGTCCTTATTTGTACCGTTTGTAATAAAATGATCATGCTTTGGTCCCTAACGTTTTTTGTGCAATTCATAATTTTTTTGCTAAAATTACATTTGTTTACAGATTTTTGTGCTAAAATCCTTTTTTTTTAAAGATTTTGGCGCTGATAAAGTTATCCCGCTTCTGACAATAAAAATACTTAGTTTACGGATTTTAGCGCCAGAGTCTGTTTCTTTATGGATTTTGCCGCGAAAATCCTTTTTATTTATGGATTTTGGCGCTAATAAAGTTATCTCGCTTCTGACGCAAAAAATACGTTTTTTTAATGGATTTTGGCGCCAGAATCCGCTTTTTCTGGATTTTGGCGCTAAAATCCTTTTCTTAACATATTTTGGCACTAATACAGTTATCTTGCTTCTGACGCTAAAAATGCGTTTTTTACGGATTTTGCCGCCAGAATCCGTTTTTTACGGATTTTGGCACTAAAATCCGTTTCTTAACATATTTTGCCGCTTATAAAGTTATCTTGCTTCTGATGCTAAAAATAATTTTTTTTACGCAATATAACTTTTTTAGCGCCAGAATCCGTTAAAATACGGATTTTTGCACCAAAATCTGTAAAAAAATGGATTTTAGGGCCAAAATCCATAAAAAAAAGTATTTTTGGCAACAAACGCGATATAACTTAGCATCAAAATCCGTAAAAAAACATATTTTTGGTGACAAACGCGATATAACTTTATTAGCGCCAAAATACGTAAGACGACTACAGGATAACATATAAATGCAATAATGTGCTTTATATCCCCTTGTAGGGCGGAGTTACATCCAATGGCTTAATTTATGCATACATTAAAAAACAGCCTTGAAGACAAGCAAAAAACGCGCCAAAAAACGCAAATTCGCAGCAAAAAACGGCTGTATTTTCAGCTGCTTTTGACAGGCAGTGGACAGAAAATTCAGTTTTATGAACATTTTTAGTAATTCGTTTTCAGGTCGTTTTTTTTACACTCCAGTATATACAAAGCCCAATAGAAAGCACTGCTGAGGTTATGTACAGTTCTTGAAGGTATTTTTTACAAATAAGTTAAAAAATATAATTTTAATGCATTCTTTTGTTTAACAAACTAAAATATTGCTACTTTTTAGTTATTTTATGTTATTTTCTAGTTTCCTTTTTGGAAATGCAATTAAAAGTATCAAAATCTGAGAAAGAAACTGATCATCGGCTCTTTTCTGTCTATGTGATTCTAATTTATTAGTAGGCTAGGTCTACACAGCATGGGATTCTCATCAGATTTCCCAACTGTGCCCTATGCTGCATAGACAGCAATTAAAAATCCATTCTGTACTCTACACAGCACAGATTTTTTCCGATTGGTTATGAAATCCGCTGGATTCTGGCAGATTTTAAAACATGTTGTATCTTCCACCAGATTGCCGTCAGATTCCTGTATATTCAATGTACGGGGCTGACGGCAAATCCAAAAACCAACTGCGGTGTTAAGCGCAAATCTGCGCCAAAAACTATGATCCAGCAATAGACGACACTTTAACATTGCTGTGTAGACACAGCTGTAAGGTAAGCTTCTCACTACAGATACTTTGTACATCTATAAAACACATGGAAGTTCATGTGACAAGGTTCTGGACAGGATTGCCTGTTCAGTCTCTATGCCGTGTCTATAGTGCGAATGAGTGATAATCTGGGTATGTTTACATGAAGTCTTACGCACTGGTACGTGCTACGATCTTCCTTCACTAGTGCTGTTGAAAGTACACACTTGGAAGTGTGTACTTTCAACACGCAATATCCCGAGGCAGATCTCTGCCTTCTATACCTTTTTATTTTGCGTCACGTAAGAAAGAGGTGACAAGCCACTTCTTTTTACGGGTGTACATTACGCGCTGAGAAAATGTAAACGATTGTAAAATCATCATCATCTGAACGACGACAATAATTCAACACAGCACTTGTCTAATGACTTTACCGTGTTTGTGGGGTGCACTTTGGTGCAATTATGTGCTGAAGTACGCCCTGCAAATGTACCACGTGAATATACCCTTAGGGCTCGTTCACACGGCTTATTTCGCAATGGATTTATAGCCGTATTTACGATAGTAAATCCGTTGCGAAATCAGTTACAAATAAGTCACAGGCGGTTTTACTTTGATTTTAATGGGAAATACGTGTCAGCATTTAGACCAGCGGTCCCGAACCTTTTTTCCAGCAGGGACCGTTTTGATGCACGCCAATTTTCCCTGGGCCCTGTGGGGGGGCGGGGTTATAAGGGGCGGGGTTATCAGGGGCGGAGTTATGGAGGAGGTTGGATGTTTAGAATTACACACAAAAGAAAACCCAATAAAGTGTATACTGTGTCATTTAGGGATATTGTATGGGGTAACCAGTATTTTAGAACTGGAGACTGATTGTCAGCTCTGTGGGTCAGTATTTTATTAATAATGCTGACCCACAGAGCTGACAGTCAGTCTACAGTAATATTGGTCAGCTCTGTGGGTCAGCATTATACATGTACATAATATACATATGTAATAAGCTCTGTCATTATAGAGATATATGACCCCTGTAATAATAAATAATACATAGCTGCCCCAGTAGTGATAGTGATATATAGATAGCTGCCCCAGTAATAATGATTCATAGCTGCCCCAGTAGTAATGATACATAGCTGCCCCAGTAGTAATGATACATAGATAGCTGCCCCAGTAATAATGATTCATAGCTGCCCCAGTAGTAATGATAGATAGCTGCCCCAGTAGTAGTAATGATTGATAGCTGCCCCAGTAGTAATGATTCATAGCTGCCCCAGTAGTAATGATAGATAGCTGCCCCAGTAGTAATGATACATAGCTGCCCCAGTAGTAATGATAGATAGCTGCCCCAGTAGTAGTAATGATAGATAGCTGCCCCAGTAGTAGTAATGATACATAGCTGCCCCAGTAGTAATGATAGATAGCTGCACCAGTAGTAGTAATGATAGATAGCTGCCCCAGTATTAGAAATGATAGATAGCTGCCCCAGTAGTAGTAATGATACATAGCTGCCCCAGTAATAATGATAGATAGCTGCCCCAGTAGTAGTAATGATTGATAGCTGCCCCAGTAGTAGTAATGATTGATAGCTGCCCCAGTAATAATGATAGATAGCTGCCCCAGTAGTAATGATTGATAGCTGCCCCAGTAGTAGTAATGATAGATAGCTGCCCCAGTAGTAGTAATGATAGATAGCTGCCCCAGTAGTAGTAAGAAATTTATAGCTGCCCCGTAGTAGTTAATGAAAGAAGCTGCCCCATAATAAATGATTCATTGCTGCCCCAGTAGTAGTAATGATAGATAGCTGCCCCAGTAGTAATGATACATAGCTGCACCAGTAGTAGTAATGATAGATAGCTGCCCCAGTATTAGAAATGATAGATAGCTGCCCCAGTAGTAGTAATGATACATAGCTGCCCCAGTAATAATGATAGATAGCTGCCCCAGTAGTAATGATACATAGCTGCCCCAGTAGTAATGATACATAGATAGCTGCCCCAGTAGTAATGATACATAGCTGCCCCAGTAGTAATGATAGATAGCTGCCCCAGTAGTAGTAATGATAGATAGCTGCCCCAGTAGTAGTAATGATAGATAGCTGCCCCAGTAGTAGTAATGATAGATAGCTGCCCCAGTAGTAGTAATGATAGATAGCTGCCCCAGTAGTAGTAATGATAGATAGCTGCCCCAGTAGTAGTAATGATAGATAGCTGCCCCAGTAATAATGATTCATAGCTGCCCCAGTAGTAATGATACATAGCTGCCCCAGTAGTAATGATAGATAGCTGCCCCAGTAGTAATGATACATAGCTGCCCCAGTAGTAGTAATGATACATAGCTGCCCAAGTAGTAATTATAGATAGCTGCCCCAGTAGTATTGATACATATCTGCCCCAGTAGTAATGATAGATAGCTGCCCCAGTAGTAATGATACATAGCTTCCCCAGTAGTAGTAATGATACATAGCTGTCCAAGTAGTAATTATAGATAGCTGCCCCAGTAGTATTGATACATAGCTGCCCCAGTAGTAATGATACATAGATAGCTGCCCCAGTAGTAATGATACATAGCTGCCCCAGTTGTAGTAATGATAGCTGCCCCAGTAATAATGATACATAGCTGCCCCAGTAGTAGTAATGACAGATAGCTGCCCCAGTAGTAGTAATGATAGATAGCTGCCCCAGTAATAAATAGCTGCCCCAGTAGTAATGACAGATAGCTGCCCCAGTAATAATGAGAGATAGCTGCCCCAGTAGTAGTAATGATAGATGCCCCAGTAGTAATGATAGATAGCTGCCCCAGTAGTAGTAATGATAGATAACTGCCCCAGTAGTAGTAATGATAGATAGCTGCCCCAGTAGTAATGATAGATAGCTGCCCCAGTAGTAATGATAGATAGCTGCCCCAGTAGTAATGATAGATAGCTGCCCCAGTAGTAGTAATGATAGATAGCTGCCCCAGTAGTAGTAATGACAGATAGCTGCCCCAGTAATAATGATTCATAGCTGCCCCAGTAGTAGTAATGATAGATAGCTGCCCCAGTAGTAATGATACATAGCTGCCCCAGTAGTAGTAATGATAGATGCCCCAGTAGTAATGATAGATAACTGCCCCAGTAGTAGTAATGATAGATAGCTGCCCCAGTAGTAGTAATGATAGATAGCTGCCCCAGTAGTAATGATAGATAGCTGCCCCAGTAGTAATGATACATAGCTGCCCCAGTAGTAATGATAGATAGCTGCCCCAGTAGTAATGATAGATAGCTGCCCCAGTAGTAATGATACATAGCTGCCCCAGTAATAATGATAGATAGCTGCCCCAGTAGTAATGATACATAGCTGCCCCAGTAGTAATGATAGATAGCTGCCCCAGTAGTAGTAATGATAGATAGCTGCCCCAGTAATAATGATTCATAGCTGCCCCAGTAGTAGTAATGATAGATAGCTGCCCCAGTAGTAATGATACATAGCTGCACCAGTAGTAGTAATTATAGATAGCTGCCCCAGTATTAGAAATGATAGATAGCTGCCCCAGTAGTAGTAATGATAGATAGCTGCACCAGTAGTAATGATACATAGCTGCCCCAGTAATAATGATAGATAGCTGCCCCAGTAGTAGTGATACATAGCTGCCCCAGTAGTAATGATAGATAGCTGCCCCAGTAGTAGTAATGATAGCTAGCTGACCCAATAGTAATGATACATAGCTGCCCCAGTAGTAATGATAGATAGCTGCCCAGTTTGTAATGATACATAGATAAACTGCCCCATTTTAATGAACATAGCTGCCCCAGTAGTAATGATAGATAGCTACCCCAGTAGTAGTAATGATATATAGCTGCCCCAGTAGTAATGATTGACAGCTGCCCCAGTAGTAGTAATGATAGAAAGCTACCCCAGTAGTAGTAATGATAGATAGCTGCCCCATTAGTAATGATACATAGCTGCCCCAGTAGTAGTAATGATAGATAGCTGCCCGAGTAGTAATGATAGATAGCTGCCCCAGAAGTTTTGATACATAGCTGCCCCAGTAGTAATGATACATAGATAGCTGCCCCAGTAGTAAAGATACATTGCTGCCCCAGTAGTAATGACAGATAGCTGCTCCAGTAGTAGTAATGATAGATGCCCCAGTAGTAATGATAGATAGCTGCCCCAGTAGTAGTAATGATAGATAGCTGCCCCAGTAGTAATGATAGATAACTGCCCCAGTAGTAGTAATGATAGATAGCTGCCCCAGTAGTAATGATAGATAGCTACCCCAGTAGTAATAATGATAGATAGCTGCCCCAGTAGTAGTAATGATTGATAGCTGCCCATGTAGTAATGATAGATAGCTGCCCAAGTAGTAATGATACATAGCTGCCCCAGTAGTAATGATAGATAGCTGCCCCAGTAGTAGTGATACAGATAGCTGCCCCAGTAGTAATGATTTATAGCTGTCCCAGTAGTAGTAATGATAGATAGCTGCCCCATTAATAATGATTCATAGCTGCCCCAGTAGTAGTAATGATAGATAGCTGCCCCAGTAGTAATGATAGATAACTGCCCCAGTAGTAGTAATGATAGATAACTGCCCCAGTAGTAGTAATGATAGATAGCTGCCCCAGTAGTAATGATAGATAGCTACCCCAGTAGTAATAATGATAGATAGCTGCCCCAGTAGTAGTAATGATTGATAGCTGCCCCAGTAGTAGTAATGATAGATAGCTGCCCCAGTAGTAATGATAGACAGCTGCCCCAGTAATAATGATACATAGCTGCCCCCAGTAGTAATGATACATAGCTGCCCCAGTAGTAGTATTGTTAGATAGCTGCCCCAGTAGTAATGATAGATAACTGCCCCAGTAGTAATGATAGATAGCTGCCCCAGTAGTAATGATAGATAACTGCCCCAGTAGTAGTAATGATAGATAGCTACCCCAGTAGTAATGATAGACAGCTGCCCCAGTAATAATGATACATAGCTGCCCCAGTAGTAGTATTGATAGATAGCTGCCCCAGTAGTAATGATAGATAACTGCCCCAGTAGTAGTAATGATAGATAACTGCCCCAGTAGTAATAATGATAGATAGCTGCCCCAGTAGTAGTAATGAATGATAGCTGCCCCAGTAGTAGTAATGATAGATAGCTGCCCCAGTAGTAGTAATGATAGATAACTGCCCCAGTAGTAGTAATGATAGATAACTGCCCCAGTAGTAGTAATGATAGATAACTGCCCCAGTAGTAGTAATGATAGATAGCTGCCCCAGTAGTAATAATGATAGATAGCTGCCCCAGTAGTAGTAATGATAGATAGCTGCCCCAGTAGTAATAATGATAGATAGCTGCCCCAGTAGTAATAATGATAGATAGCTGCCCCAGTAGTAATAATGATACATAGCTGCCCCAGTAGTAATAATGATACATAGCTGCCCCAGTAGTAATGATAGATAGCTGCCTCAGTAGGCAGTCAGGGCATTTTAAAAAAAAAGTAATAAGAAGTCACTCATCTTTCCCGGATCCTCGGCCGAGTGCCTCCTCCCAGCAGCCAACATCACCGAGCGGTGCGGGGGGTGTGACGTCACCGTGCATCACACTCTCTGCGCCGCTCATCGCTGTAGATGCGGCGCTCAGTGAGCGCCGCATCTACAGCGATAGGGAAAGCAGGGATGGTAATGGACCGGCAGGGGATGGGCTAAGGCCCGGTGCCGGTCCGCGGAACGGCGCTTGGGGACCCCTGGTTTAGACGACACGTATATCCGTGCCGCAATACGTCCGGAAAAGCGATTAGCATGTCACTTATTTCCGGACGTATTAACCCCATATATGAATGGGGATTGTGAATCCGTCGGAAAATCAGTGCTAAATACATGCCACACCTAGTGACACTTATTTGCAACTGATTTCGGAACGTATTTACGATTGGAAATCTGACATAAATACGTTCTGAAAATAAGCATGTGAACATTTCCATAGGGCGACATGTATGAAGGAAGACACATCGATGTAATTGTCGTGTCTCATTTTCAGTGCATAATGCGCCTGAATGTATGAAAGTGTTTTTTGTGCATTCATAAATGGTGTGTAAGATTTGATACGCCTCGCCTATGAGTTAGGCACATTATGGAACTTAGGTGCATAAGTAATGCGCCAAACATGTATAAAGGCTAAAGATAGGCTATAAATAAGAGAAGTCATTAGAATCGCATGTCAGTGAATAGAAACAATGGTACTGATCTTGCTTGGGGGACCACAGGTCCCAGCAATACCTGCGCTGTGCTGACTCTTGCTGTATGCAGAATAAAGGGCGAGAGCAGCAAAAATAAAATTAAAATTTAATGTAGTAAAAATATTAAATATAAAAATCTGAACAACATCATCAGTGGGTTATTTAATGCAAAATTTGTTTTAGATTCTATTCTATACCATATTTTTAATAAAATTTTATACAGTTTGATAATTATCATAAATTCCTTTTTTATTATTGCACTGGTGTAAATTGAGAAATATTGGACATTTTTGCCCCTTACAGCAAATCTAGCTCCACTTTGACTCCTCAGGCTCAGGCAGACCGCATTGAGATAGGTCTGACTGTCAAAGCAGTAATGCGCCTAGTTTTGCTGAACCACATTCATATATGAGTCTAATATTACGAGTGTGGTGCGACACGCTCCCAGAACGCCCCCTCATGTTAAGCGCTTGTCGAGTCTTACGAACAGATGCCAGAAAGGGAAAAACCCTTTCATGCATGTCGCCCTTAGCCCCGGTTCACATGGCTTATTCAAGCCGAATTGGACCGGATTGCCTCGAAATTTCCCGGGCGAAAAGGGGGCGGGGGCGGGCGCGCCCGCCCCCCCAAAGACTTGCTTATCCACGGCGCGTATTGCGCCTGGATAATGGCTGTCATTAGCGGGGAATCCACTTTTCTCTATGAGAACGGTGGATTACCTTTAAATTACACCACATTGGTCCGAACTGCAGCGAAAATCCGCCGCAGTACGGCGCCTCCGCCCCAAAAAAACCGTGTGAACCCCTTGGGTGCTTTCACACACAAGGGACAAATACGGCGGGGTTTTATCCGGTTTTTTTGCGCCGTCCCCACCCCAAGGGGGGCATTTTTTTCTCCGTGATGGCGGGAAAAGTCCTCCCCCTTTCCAATTCACAGCACAGATTCCCTCCAAAAACCACGGGAAAAATGTGCTTAAAGTTTTGAGGCGGCCCCCCGGGGGGAAAAACTCCGGGCGGAAAACCGTACAGTGGGGGCTGCTGACAGGTTTTCCTATGACCCCTTTTGCTATTTTTTGGCGGGTTTTTCAAGGGGGTCTGCAAAAACCCAAACCGCCTGAAAAACCGGCCCAAAAACCGGCAGGGGGACTCCCTTACTGTTATGTTAGCCCATTAAGGTCCACACCATTTTTTTTTTTATCTTCGTCCTCAAAGAGCCTTAACTTTTTTATTTTTCTAGTTTCCTTCTGATGAAGCTGTATGATGGCTTGTGTTTTTGTTAGTACTATCTAATGCACCATCTAATGTATTAAGGAGCTAAAACCAAACTCTTTGTGGGGGCGGGAAATGGAAAAAATTAATTTTCACATTTTAGGAGGCAGGGAGTTGCTTTTATAGAGTTCATGACGTGAAATAAAGGACTTGCTATCTTTATTCTGAGGTCAGTACAAGTCAATGAATATCAAATTTATTTATGTTATGTTTTACTAATTTTGAAAAAATAAAACTTCTTTAAAAAAATTTGTTTTTCATCACCATTTTCAGAAACCAGTTTGTTTGCCATCAATATGCCATTAGAGCTGTGTGATCTTTTTTTCAGTGAAGGTCTACTTTTTAATGGTACCAATTTGGAAAGTGACTTTTTGATAATTTTTAATTCTATTTTTGTACAAGGCAAAAAAAAACACTAGTTTTGCTTTGGGTATTGTTATTTTTAGGGTGTTCGCCGTGCAGGATAAATAAGATGATATAGTATTTGTGAAGAAAACAGCCTAGTCCGCCGGCCCCCCCCCCGAGGGAGACGGCCTGACTTGGGGTGAAACTCGACGTTGCACCCCCCCCTAGGGTGCACAAGGTCAGCCAATATTTGTTCCCTTTAACCCCTGTCCACACGGGCCCGGGGGAGAACCGGGGGAGGACAAGAACACTTTCCTCATCCAAACCCGAACGGCGCCAACAGTTTCTAGTTTAGATAAGACCCGGGCCGGACCGACTTATAACAGTTTGTCCCGTTGTGTCCACCTGGCTGAGCAGCACCCAGGCCCAAAAACCCGGGGTCGGTTTGTCTTAAACTGGCCCGGGGAAGTCGGGGGTTTATACTGGGGGGTGGACAAGGTGGCCTTGAGGGCTGGGAAAACCCTCTCGCGCGTTTGTCCAATCGACTGCAGAGGCAACCTCTTTCGGGTGATCGTCAGGGGGTTTGCCAGGCTACTAAGTTAACAAACCTCCTAAATTTCCCAGCGGGGCCCCAAAAAGGGCATCCCTGCTTTTTGTCCGGGGGGGGGCCAATGCGATGGGTAACTTTTTCCCGGGCTCGGCTTTAAGGGCCCCCCCCCCCTACCCGGGGCCCCAGGTAGTGACCCACCAAGCAATGGCACTTTTTCGGGTTGATGGTCAGCCCCTGGGAGATCGCCAAGCACCTCGCAGTTGGGGGTATCCCCCAGGGGGGACTGAAAATGGCTTGTCATCGAGGTACGCGCCAAATACCCCTTCCGCCCTTGAGCAGGGGTTGACCATCCCTGAAAAGTGGCAGGGCATTCTTCATGCCAACGGCATCAAGGGACTGTCAGCCCCAATGGGGGGAAAAAAGGCGCGTTCCCTTGCCTCAGGTCAGGGAATCGCCCAAAATCCCCGCTCAGATCCTGTGGTCAGGTACTTGGCCCCGGCCAATATCGAGCAGGGCATCGTGCAGGGCATTGGTACGCTCAGTGACCGGACGCGTTGAGCCCCCCCGTAGTCCCCGCAGAATCGGGTGGTCCGATCCTTCTTGGGGGCAAGGACTAAGGCGAGGCCCCCGGCACTGTTGGACGCCTGGGTGACCCCCACTTTACATCTCGTCAT